>OY757015.1:39063532-39116130 GCA_963580285.1 Lucinisca nassula | reverse complement strand
ATGCAATTAGAGCCGGGATACAGAACTATTGGAAAATCACCTCAGGTCACAGGTATATTTGGACTATTATTAGCAAATCTATTATTGGACAGGTAAATAAACAAAACTATCGATCTTGTCTATAATCTCTCTATCGGTAAATTTCTAAGTTTAGTCCTCAGAATAATCAGATATCGAGGCATCCCTGCGTTACAAAAATATTACAGAAATCATATTTAGCCATTTAATTTCTTCATTACATACTAATAATCTTCCATAAAAACGATCTTTTTCTCTTTTTTTGACACTTTACAAGGCACCCAAAATGTTGTGTGGCGACCTATGGCCTATCTTGCATTTTGTTTATGAATCTATGAAAACGTAAACATTAGCAAAGAACGCTCAAAGTATTGATCAGTTATTTATTTTGGCATAAATATGTTCAGTTTTTAACAAGATTTGATGAAGTTCTGTGGTAAAATGAATCATTGTATCTGACTTGTAAAGTGACCTTTGAAACTAAGTAACATATATTCGGACAGTACACAGTTTCATACATTTCACCCCTGCTAAAGATGCACATGTTTTATGCTAGGTGGGTGAGCTAGCACTTCCTTTTTTAATGGGTGCTTGGTCTGGTTAAAAATTGAAATTTATTGGTAGTGGGGTTCAATTTATTTTTTTTATGTGTGATGGGTCTTTGAAAAAGGTAGCACCCATCCCCACCCCCATACGGTTAGGGAAAAAAATCTCACTCTTTCAAATTGTTCCTGAAAATTCCCAGCGAGCCAAATACTAAAAAAGAAGGTGAAAAAGGGTCCGCTGCGCGCAGTCTCACTCTTTGGATTTTCTCAATGTTGGCAGGTATGTAAATGAGTTGAGAAAAAGGGATAAAATGCGAGGCTTTTTATCCGTTTTCCTCAACGAGTTTAATAAATTCAATAATACATGACCACGAATGCAAGATTCTGTTTATCATATGACATTAAAAACGCATTTTATTCACGGTTTGTTGAGAAAAATGTCAATATTCCTTCGTTAGTAAACGCGACGCCGTCAATGACGTCGTACATGTAACGTTACGGGGCGTATCTAACTAATTTGCATATTTAATCCACTAGTGGATTATCAGATTTATTACATGGCGTTATTACACTCTCAGACGTGACGTCATATGATAAAATGCAAAAAATATTTGTAAATTGCAGGCTGTTTTTAGCTCACCTGAGCCAAAAGCTCAGGGTGAGCTATTGTGATCGGTCACCGTCTGTCGTCGTCGTCCGTCCGTTCACAATTTCTTCAAACAACATCTCCTCTTAAACCACTGAACAGATTTGGATAAAACTTGGCAGAAATAACCCTTAGGTGGTCCTCTCGCAAAGTTGTTCGAAGAATTCAATTCCATGCAGAACTCTGGTTGTCATGGCAACAAAAAGGAAAAAATAGGAGAAAACCTTTAAAAATCTTCTTGTATGAAACTAGAAGGCCCAGGTCATTGATATTTGGTATGAAGCTTCTTCTAGTGGTCCTCTACCAAGATTGTTCAAATTATAGCCCTGGGGCCAAAAATGGCCCCGGGGCGGGGCCCACCGGTTTTACATAGGGTAATATAGGGAAACCCTTTAAAAATCTTCTTGTCTGAAACCAAAAGGCCCAGGTCTTTGATATTTTGTGTGAAGCTTCATCTAGTGGACCTCTACCAAGATTGTTCAAATTATAGCCCTGGGGCCAAAAATGGCCCCGGGGCGGGGACCACCGGTTTAACATATGGTTATATAGGGAAAACCTTTCAAAATCTTCTTATATGAAACCAAAAGACCCAGGTCTTTGATATTTGGTATGAAGCTTCATCTAGTTGACCTCTACCAAGATTATTCAAATTATAGCCCTGGGGCCAAAAATGGCCCGGGGGCGGGGCCCACCGGTTATACATATGGTTATATAGGGAAAACCTTTAAAAATCTTCTTATCTGAAACCAAAGAGTCCAGGTCTTTGAAATTTGGTATGAAGCTTCATCTAGTTGACCTCTACCAAGATTGTTCAAATTATAGCCCTGGGGTTAAAAATGGCCCCTGGGCGGGGCCCACCGGTTTTACATAGGGTAATATAGGGAAAACCTTTAAAAATCTTCTTGTCTGAAACCAAAAGGCCCAGGTCTTTGATATTTGGTATGAAGCTTCATCTAGTTGACCTCTACAACGATTGTTCAAATCATAGCCCTAGAGCCAAAAATGGCCCCGGGTTGGGGCACACCAGTTTTACATAGGGTTATATAGGGAAAACCTTTAAAAATCTTCTTTTCTGAAATCAGAAGGCCCAGGTCTTTGATATTTAGTATGAAGCTTCGTCTAGTGGACCTCTACCAAGATTGTTCAAAGTATTGCCCTGGGGCCAAAAATGGCCCCGCCCCGGGGCCCACTTGTTTTAAATAGGCTTATATAGGGAAAACCTTTAAAAAATCTTCTTTTCTGGTACCAGAAGGCCCATGTCTTTGATATTTGGTATGAAGTTTCACCTAGTGGACCTCTACCAAGATTGTTCATATTATTGCCCTGGGGCCCACTGGTTTTACATAGTCTTATATAGGGAAAACCTTTAAAAATCTTCTTGTCTGAAACCAGAAGGGCCAGGTCTTTGATATTTGGTATGAAGCTTCATCTAGTGGACCTCTACCAAGATTGTTCAAATTATTGCCCTGGGGCAAAAAATGGACCCACCCCAGGGCCCACTGGTTTAACATAGGCTATAGGTATAACCTTTAAAAATCTTCTTGTCTGGAACGAGAAGGCCCAGGTCTTTGATATACTACTCAAAGTTTGATAGGGATCACTTTTTATATACAAAATTTTGCACTGAAAATTAAAAATTTCTTGACAGAATTTGTACTAGGTATATTGTTAAATATCTTAAGCAGAAACTCGTGTGCAGATCAGTACTCATAAAAGTGCACACTTCCCACACTTCGCAAATGAATTCATGTACCCCCAAAATCTTGCGTAGCACTGCTTTCCAACAGACCAATTAAACTTGTCACTGTTCCTTTACCAAGCGTAAAAAGGACTTCATTTGATTTGTGAAACACTAAAAAGCCTAGGGGACAATTAAGAAACCGTCTGAGCCCCGAACAAACGAATCGTGGCGTCGGAATGTTGGAATCTGGCGTCTCTCAACGTCGTGTTGCTGGGATTCTGAATGTGTCTCAAAGCATGGTTTCCGGAATGTGGAGTCGGCATCTTACCCACGGAAATCCTTCACACAGACACGGCGGGGTCGAGAAAGGGCTACAACTCAACGTCAGGGCCGTTTTCTGTTGATTCAGTCTCGACGTCAACGGTTCCTGAACGCTACGCGTTTGCATAACGAGCTTAGGAACGGAACTGGAGTACGAATTTCTACACAAACTGTCAGAAACGGGCTCCACGAGTTCGGACTTAATGCCATGAGGCCTGCTGTACGTGTTCCATTGACGAGACAGCACGTGCTAGACCGGTTGGCCTTTGCCAGAACTCACGTCAGGTTGACGGTTCATGACTTGACGCCAGTACTGTTTACTGAGGAGTCCAGATTCTGTCTAGACTTCACTTATAAACGCCAATTAGTGCGGCGAATGTCTAAAGATCGATTCGACAACTTGAATGTGGCAGAGCATGATCCCTTTGGAAAGGGGTCAGTCATGGTTTGGGCTGGGATAAGCGTGAACGGTAAAACTGACTTGTACGTCGTTGAAAACGGAAGGTTCATGGCAGTGAGGTACTGTAATGAGATTCTTGATGTGTTTGTGAGACCCTATGCAGATGCTATCGGCCCGGACTTTATTCTGCTGGACGATAATGCCTGTCCCAACCGTGCCAACGTCACTGACTCCTATCTGGAACGTGAGACAATCGTTCGCATGGACTTGCCTGCTCGGTCGGCAGACTTAAATCTGATTGAGCATGCGCGGGACATGCTACAGGGTGCTGTTTCAGCTCGACCTGTACATCCGAGGACTTAACAGGAGCTCAAAGATGCATTGGTTGCTGAATGAAAGCTGATTCCACAAAACCGGATACACCTCGGATTACGAGCATGCGCAGACGATGTCTTACTGTAATTGACGCCCGTGGACGCCATACACGTCATTAGGCAAGTTTGTCTAAACTAATATGGAAATTTGTGAAAAATCAGTTGTCCAAATCCCTTCGTGTTACGGCAAATTTTGGGGGTGCCAAGACGGTTGCTGTTGTCACGCTTGAATGCAGTACCAGTTGACAAAATTAATCACTAGGTTTTGTGAAGGATACGTTTTCTATCATTATGTATCGAATTTGGATTCAAGTGATTAATTCATCCAAAACTTATTTTGCATTAAAAAAGTGATCCCTATCAAACTTTGAGTAGTATATTTGGTATGAGGCTTCATCTTGTGGACCTCTGCCAAGATTGTTCAAATTATTGCCCTGGGGCCAAAAATGGCCCCGCCCCTGGGCCCACTGGTTTTACATAGGCTTATTAGCTCACCTGAGCACGAAGTGCTCATGGGGAGCTATTGTGATCGGTCAATATCCGTCGTGCGTCGTGCATCGTGCGTCGTGTGTCGTGCGGCGTCAACAATTTGCTTTAAATGCTAACTCCTCCTAAACCCTTGAGCCAATTTCAATAAAACTTCATAAGAATATTGCTGAGGTGACCCTCTACAAAAATAGCTAAAATTGTTCCGCTCTGCTGAACAAGATGGCCGCCAGAGCTAAAAATAGAAAAAAATTTAAACGACAACTTCTCCTGTACCTTAAGGCCAATTTCATTCAAACTTTATAGGAATGTTGCTTAGGTGACCCTCTACCAAAATAGCTAAAACGGTTCCGCTCCGGTGAACAAAATGGCCGCCAGAGCTAAAAATAGAAAATTCTTTAAACGACAACTCTTCCTGTACCCTTTGGCCAAATTTATTCAAACTTCATAGGAATGTTGCTTAGGTGACCCTCTACTAAAATAGCTAAAACGGTATTGCTCTGATGAGCAAAATGGCCGCCATAGCTAAAAATAGAAAAACATCGTAAATTTGCTTCAAACACAAACTCCTCCTCAACCCTTGGGCCAGTTTGATTCAAACTTCACAGGAATGTTGCCCAAATGACTCCCTACAAAAATAGCTAAAATTGTTGTGCTCTGACAAACAAGATGGCTGCCAGAGCTAAAAATGGAAAAAAAAATCTTTAAACGACAATTCCTCCTGTACCCTTGGGCCAATTTTATTCAAACTTTATAGGAATGTTGCTGAGGTGACCATCTACCAAAATAGCTGAAAAGATTCTGCGATGATGAGCAAAATGGCTACCACAGCTAAAAATAGAAAAACATCGTAAATTTGCTTCAAACACATACTCCTCCTTAACCCTTGGGCCAATTTGATTCAAACTTCACAGGAATGTTATGTAGGTGATTCCCTAAAGAAATAGCTAAAATCTTTCCGCTCTGACTAACAAGATGGCCACCAGAGGTAAAAATAGAAAAAAATCTTCAAACGACTACTCCTCCTTTACCCTTGGGCCAATTTCATTCAAACTTCATAGGAATGTTGCTTAGAAGACCCACTACCAAAATGGCTAAAACGTTTTCGCTCTGATGAGCAAAATTGCCGCCATAGCTAAAAACAGAAAAACTTTGTAAAGGGGGAGTTCCAAATCTGCCCACGCTCAGATTTTCTTGAAACTGCAGTTGTTGTTTACTTGAGGTCTATCAACTATATAATATAACTTTGTTTCATTTGATAAATTACTATAGGTCTCAGGAGAGCTCCCTGAGGTAATCCCCTGTAGAGGTCATACACACCTGTGAACTTTTCAGTCTTAAATCAATAGGTATGATTATTTTCAAATTTTGTTGCTTTGATTGGCAACAGAACTCCATAAGGATTAATCTAATACAAAAAATGTAAATGTGTCTATGTTTTTGAATCTTCCTGATAAATTTATTTACAACATTTCTTCTATTTTTCATGAAAATTTGCAAAGATTAAGATGTTCATCATAAGTATTAGATGTGTTACTGATCTTGTCACCCCAAGATATTGCATATAAAATAGGCCACATATGTGTTCTATATAGCAAACAAATTTCAATAAAATCAGAAACCGGTAACAATGTTTTTGAAAGCTAGATATGGGTTCAGGTCAATTTTTGTGCCAAAATCAGTTTCAATACCAGGGGACAAGATTTCCTTAAAGTGAATTTTTATTGTGTTTTATGTCCATTTAGGGCCACCTTATCATACAAAGCTTAGCGTAGGCATTTACATACATAAAAACTACCCCCCCCCCCCCCCAAAAAAAAAAAAAATAAATAAATAAAAAAAAAAAATAATAAATAAATAAATATAAAGTAAATGAGAACATACATTATCAATGTATACAAGTCTAGTTTTATCCAAAAATTTTAAAGAGAAAAATAAAATGCATTCATGCACTGTCCATGATGAATGTTAGTGTTGACAATATTGCTGAAAAAAAATACATTATGATACAATAGGAATAAGACATGGTGGATCTTTTTACCCTATTTTATTTGGCCTTCTTCTACATTTTAAACCCTGCAATACAAAGACACTTGATGTCAGTAATACTCAATGACGTTATGGATTTGCTTAATTAATTACTTTCAGAATCCTATTTTTTCCTTAATTATTTTTTTGTTGTTGTCATTTTCTTCTTTAAAATAAAACAGCAGTCAATAATTTCAAAACTTGAAGGGACAGACTGATTTTCTGATTTGTTCTTATGATTGATTGGTCCTTGTATTATTGATGTTTTCTTACATCACTTGGTCAAAGAGACTCACACTCCGCTCCCCCACCAAAAGTTTTGTGAGATCATGGAAATAATTTTCTGCATTTTTTTCTAGGTTCATTATAACATCTGCAAAAGTGTAAGGTACAATGTTTTAGTCTTCAAAATAAATGCAGAGCTAGTCACACTGGAACTAGTTGTAGAATTGTCATTTGGCATACACTTCCCTAAATGAAATAGATGGAAGGCAAGTTGCTGTAACAAATTTATTTTATAGCTGATATTATATCTAGATGTAGTTATACCATTCGCATATTTAGTCATATGTATGCAGTACCTGCCATCAATGTTAAGCTTTCTAGCTCTGAATTTACCAGTTTCATAAATGGCGTGAATCAGCTGTTAGCTGTACTACTAGCATATTTGCGGAGCCAAAATCTGTAGTTGGCTTTATATTTTTCTATAGCACTGATAGCAAATATACTGTTGGCTCTTTTCTTCCTCTGAAATCGTTTGAAAGTATGAATAGTCTTCTCTATTATATTAAATCATGTTACTAAAAAATAACTGGTTATTTTCCAGATCATTTTTAAGAATATAACTTTCTTACATGGATTTGCACAGTAGGCGACATTTGTTACGTTTTAAGTAGACTGTAGCTTAGTTCAGATTTTGAGGGGACATTGTCAGAGTGGCAAAAAGAGCCAAAACAACAGTGATTCCATTTTGTCTACGGTAATCTGTGTATACAGTGGGCCAAAAGTCTGTGGTATTATGAACTACCTGGCACACCATAATAAAAACATCATAAATTTTGGCTATTCAAGCAAGCTGTGGCATTCCGGTATGACAGACTTTTCAAACATTTTAAGTTGACTGCATCATACTTATAATACTGCATTATACATACTTATTACAGAATCAAGAAAATTGTCTGGTTTACAGGACCATCCATTTTACTTGCCAGTTCAACAGTCTTTGTCATAATAAGCTTCAGCAAGCTTTAAGATTACATTAAATACAAAAACTCTTGTTATATAATGAAATATATTTTTATTGAATTGTTTGTGAACGCTCAAAATAAATTGTGTTATTGGTGTCCCCCAGGGTACCATAACTGATACAGCTGCTGATTATATGAGCTCATACCATACACGTCATGGTTTTAACATACATATATTCATGTTTATATATATTATTTACGAGTAATTTCCCGATTGAAAATGTTATACCATATCTACAAATGGTTTGAAAAAATTAAAAATCTGACCATTACTATTCAATGTTCAAATGCAGTATGTTACCGGTCTCAGATTTTCAAGAAAATTTGATAAAATGTTCTACACATATACGGGTAATTTTCATATTAAAATGATGAGGTGACAAGAACTGCAACCGTATGAAATCAAAAGTCCAAAAGATTTTATGGTTGTGAAGTCTAGGGTCTCCTCCATATGAAATTGAGCATGGTCTATAGAACTTGACCTGAACAATAGTAAATGTGATACAAAAATAATCTCAAATGACTACAGTGATGCCTGAGAACAAAATAACTCCAAAACATAAGAAGCTGTTGTGCATATGTATACTTGTTTGGGGGTACCCCTATTTTCAGATGCAGAAATAAACAAAACATTGTAGATTTATAATGAACACAGATATGAGAGTGAAATAGCTAAATAATGAACAGTCATTTATCAGGTATTAATTATGCACAATATCATGGACATCTGTGCGTGGGCAGAACCCTATGGAAATTTACTATAGGCTGGAACTCCCCCTTTACGTCAAAACGTGAACTCCTCCTCAACCCTTGGGCCAATTTGATTCAAACTTCACAGGAATTTTAGTTAGGTGACTCCCTACCAAAATAGCTAAAATCGTTCAATGCGGCGAACAAGATGGCCGCCAGAGCTAAAAATAGAAAAAATCTTCCAACAACAACTCCTCCTTACCCCTTAGGTCAATATGATTCAAACTTCACAGGACTACTATGTGGTTGACTCCCTACCAAAATAGCTAAAATTGTTCCGATCTGACTAACAAGATGGCTGCCAGAGCTAAAAATAGAAAAATTCTTCAAATGACAACTCCTCCTTACCCCTTGGGCCAATATGATTCAAATTTCACAGGAATATTATGTCGTTGACCCTCTACCATATTAGCTAAACTGATCCCACTCTGATGAACAAAATGGCCACCAGAGCTAAAAATAGAAAAACATGGTAAATTTGCTTCAAACTTCACAGGAATGTTGCCCAGGTGACTCCCTACCAAAATAGTTAAAATCATTCCACTCATAAACAAGATGGCCACCAGGGCTAAAAATAGAAAAAATCTTCAAACGACAACATCTCCTGTATCCTTGGGCCAATTGCATTCAAACTTCATAGGAATGTTGCTTAGATGACTCTCTACCAAAATAGCTAAAATGGTCTCTCTCCGATGAAAAAATGGTCTCTCTCTGATGAACAATATGGCCACCAGAGCTAAAAATAGAAAAACATGGTAAATTTGCTTCAAATGCGAACTCTTCCTAAACCCTTGGGTCAATTTGATTCAAACTTCAAAGGAATGTTGCCTAGGTGACACCCTACCAAAATAGCTAAGATCATTCCACTCTGATCAACAAGATGGCCACCAGAGCTTAAAATAGAATGTACTAGAGACAGTGACATTCAGGTGAGCGAATCAGGGCCCTCTGGGCCCTCTTGTATAGGGAAAACCTTTAAAAACCTTCTTGTCTGGAACCAGAGGGCCCAGGTCTTTGATATTTGGTATGAAGCTTCATCTAGTGGACTTCTACCAGGATTGTTCAAATTATTGCCCTGGGGCCAAAAATGGCCCCGCCCCAGGGCCCACTGGTTTTACATAGGCTTATATAGGGAAAACCTTTAAAAATCTTCTGGTCTGGAACCAGAAGGCCCATGTCCTTGATATTTGGTATGAAGCTTCATCTAGTGGACCTCTACCAAGATTGTTCAAATTATTGCCCTGGGGCAAAAAATGGTCCCGCTCCAGGTCCCACTGGTTTTACATAGGCTTGTATAGGGAAAACCTTTAAAAACCTTCTTGTCTGGAACCAGAAGGCCCAGGTCATTGATATTTGGTATGACGTTTCATCTGGTGGATCTATTCCAAGATTGTTCAAATTATTACCCTGGGCCAAAAATGGCCCCGCCCCGGGGCCCACTGGTTTTACATAGGCTTATATAAAGAAAACCTTTAAAAAACTTCGTCTGAAACCAGAAGGCCCAGGTCTTTGATATTTATTATGAAGCTTCGTCTAGTGGACCTCTACCAAGATTGTTCAAATTATTGCACTGGGGCCAAAAATGGTCCCGTCCCAGGGCCCACTGGTTTTACATAGGCTTATATAGGGAAAACCTTTAAAAATCTTCTTTTCTGGAACCAGAAGGCCCAGGTCTTTGATATTTGGTATGACTTTCCATCAAGTGGACCTATACCAAGATTGTTCAAATTATTACCCTGGGCCAAAAATGGCCCCGCCCCGGGGCCCACTGGTTTTACATAGGCTTATAAAGGGAAAACCTTTAAAAATCTTCTTGTCTGAAACCAGAAGGGCCATGTCTTTGATATTTGATATGAAGCTTCATCTAGTGGACCTCTACCAAGATGGTTCAAATTATTGCCCTGGGGCAAGAAATGGCCCCATCCCGGGGCCCACTGGTTTTACATAGGCTTATATAGGGAAAACCTTTAAAAATCTTCTGGTCTGGAACCAGAAGGCCCAGGTCTTTCATATTTGATATGAAGCTCCATCTAGTGGACCTCTACCAAGATTGTTCTAATTATTGCCCTGGGGCCAAAAATGGCCCCGTGGCGGGGCCCACTGGTTTTACATAGGCTTATATAGGGAAAACCTTTAAAAATCTTCTTGTCTGAAACCAGAAAGCCAAGGTCTTTGATATTTGGTATGAAGCTTCATCTAGTGGACCTCTACCAAGATTGTTCAAATTATTGCCCTGGGGCCAAAAATGGCCCTGCCACTGGGCCCACTGGTTTTACATAGGCTTATATAGGGAAAACCTTTAAAAATCTTCTGGTCTGGAACCAGAAGGCCCATGTCCTTGATATTTGGTATGAAGCTTCAGCTAGTGGATCTCTACCAAGATTGTTCAAATTATTGCCCTGGGGCCAAAAATGGCCCCGCCCTGGGGTCCACTGGTTTTACATTGGCTTATATAGGGAAAACCTTTAAAAAATCTTCTTGTCTGGAACCAGAAGGCCCTGGTCTTTGATATTTGGTATGAAGCTTCATCTAGTGGACCTCTACCAAGATTGTTCAAATTATAGCCCGTGGGCCAAAAATGCCCCAGCCACAGGGCCTCCTGCTTTTACATAGGCACATATAAGGAAAACCTTTAAAAATCTTCTTGTCTGAAACCAGAAGGCCCATGTCTTTGATATTTGGTATGAAGCTTCATCTAGTGGACCTCTACCAAGATTGTTCAAATTATAGCCCTGGGCCAAAAAATGCCCCTGCACCAGGGCCCCCTGGTTTTACAAAGGCATATATTGGTAAAACCTTTAAAAAACTTTTTGTTTGAAACCAGAAGGCCAAGGTCTTTGATGTTTGGTATGAAGCTTCATCTAGTGGACCTCTACCAAGATTGTTCAGATTATGAGGCTTGGGGCCAAAAAATGTCCCCGCACCAGGGCCCCCTGGTTTTATAAAGGCATTATAGAGAAACCTTTAAAAAACTTCTTGTCTGAAACCAGAAGGCCCGTGTCTTTGATATTTGGTATGAAGCTTCTTCTAGTGGACCTCTACCATGATTGTTTACCCCATCACGGGGCCCACTGGTCTTACATAGACTTATATAGGGAAACTTTTAGAAATCTTCTTGTCTGAAACCAGAAGGCCCAGGACTTTGATATTTGTTATTAAGTTTCATTTAGTGGGCCTCTACCAGAATTGTTCAAATTATGGACCTGAGGCCAAACATTGCCCTGCCCTGACACCCACATATAAATCTCTTAGCTCAGATGAGCGATATAGGACCATCATGATCCTCTTGTACATGTATTAGAGCCAGTAATTTCTGAGATGACAAATAAGTAAATTTATTGTATTTTTAGGCCTCTGTTATAAAAGACAAGCTTGGTATTGGATCTAACCCTGCCCATATTAGGTCAAGATCCTTTGGCGGCGGACACCATGAGAAACACAGGGAAAGGTTTGTACCATGGTTTTACGCTTTCTTTAACCCATATAAGCTTAGCATCCCTTAAAGGTGCATTATTGAGCTACCGGGTCTCAATTTTTTTTTCTGGTTTTTATCTTCAATTCATATACCTTTGTCATGTGTACACTTTTGGTGCCAAATACAGCTTCAGAACATTGTGCAAAAATGGTCGTTTTCATTCGCGTTTACCCTTCGCTCTGAACATGTGTTCGGAATTTCTGTTCTAAAAATAAATCTGTCACTTTATACATACATGGCGGCAGTATCGCCTCTGAGTGTCAATACTTATGGCATGGTATTCAGCGTCATATTTTTTTCCGATTCAGGCATGGCCTAAGCAAACAAGGCCAAAAATGAACATAGCATAACGTCATATATGGGGATTCTATTTTTGTCATGAACTAAAAATAGATCTAACTAGTGTTCGAAACCTAGTTAGGAAATCCCTCTCAAACTCGTTTACCTGTCATCATAATTGTTTGCATTTTTGCATAAAATGCATTTATTTGTATTGTTTTAAAGAAAAATACCGGCTATATGTATTTTATTTTTGAAAGCATTTTTTTCCAGATAGCTCAATAATGCACCTTTAAATGGGACATTAGCAATCATTGTAGGCCCAGATCAGATGCCGCAAAATGTGGAATCTGATCAGGGTCTACTATGTCTGCTATAGCTACAGATCTTTCTGTTAAACTTACAACAAATTTTTGTTTAAATTGAGGTTTTACATCCCCGTCAACACTATAAAGGTCATTATGTCTCCCCCGAAAATTTTTTTTTGGAGAGACATATTGTTTTTCCCACGGGCGCCTGTCCGTCTGTCTGTCTGTCTGTCTATCACACATTCGCGTCCGCTCTATAACTTGAAAACCGTTTGAGCTATCGTCACGAAACTTCATATAAATATTAATCAGCGTTAGACGACGTGCAGTGCGCAAGAACTATAACTCTCGCATTTATACTTTTTGAATTATCTCCCTTGGAAGTTTGTCGGTATGTATATATGTATGGGCAAATCATGTCCGGTCAATAACTTTTTTATTTCAGATGGATTTTAAAATTACTTGGCCGAAATATTAACAACCATGAGACGATGTGTGGTGCGCATGAGGTGCGCATGAGGCAGGTTGGTACCTCAACGGTCAAGGTCATACTTAGAGGTCAAAGGTCAAAAAAGGGACCTTTTTTTCATGTTTGGTCAATAACTCTTATTTTGAGATGAATTTTGAAATCACTTGGCAGAAATGTTAACCAATGTAAGACAATGTGTTGCGTGCATGGTACCTCAAAGGTCAAGGTCATACTTAGAGGTCAAAGGTAAAAAATGGGCCTTTTTTTCGGGTTTTGCCAATAACTTGCTTATTTTTAGATAGAAGTTACTTGGCAAAAATGTTAACTATCATGAAACGATGTGTTGCATGCATGATTCAGTTTGGTACCTCAAATGTCAAGGTCATACATAGAGGTCAAAGGTAAAAAAGGGGCCTTTTTTCGTGTTTGGTCAATAACTATCTTATTTTTAGATGGAATTTGAAATTGTTTGGCTGAAATGTTAACCACCATGAGATGATTTGCTGCACGCATGACCCAGTTTGGTACCTGAAAGGTCAAGGTCATACATAGAGGTTAAAGGTAAAAAAAGTGGCCTTTTTTGTGTTCTGTCAATAACTTTCTTATTTTTAGATGGATTTTGAAATTACTTGGCAGAAATGTTAACCACTATGAGACGATGTGTTGCATGCATAACCCAAGTTGGTACCTCAAATGTCAAGGTCGTACTAAGAGGTCAAAGGACAAAAAGTGGCCTTTTTTAGTATTCAGTCAATAACTTTCTTATTCCTGGATAGATTGTGAAATTACTTGGCAGAAATGGTAACCATCCTGAGGCGATGTGGTGCACACTAGACCCAGGTCGGTACCTGCAAGATCAAGGTCATACTAAGAGGTCAGAGGTAAAAAAAGTTTTTTTTTTGTGTCCAGTCAATAACTTTTTTGTCGCGCCTGCTATTAGCATGGCCCGATTTAAGCGCCCGATTTTCTGTCAGTTCGTCCATCCGTTCGTTCGTCCGTCCGTTCGTCAAGGCGTCAACATTTGCGACCACCCTAGCGTTCACCCTAATGGTCAAGTTTATTTCTCAAGAACTATAAGAGCTTCATTAATGATACTTGGTACAAACTTGTATCTGGGGATTACAACTTACATGCAAGCATCCATATTTTTGTCGCGCCTGCTATTAGCATGGCGCTATATAGGTGCCCGGTTTTCCGTCCGTTCGTTCGTCCGTGTGTCGTCAAGGCGTCAACATTTGCTACCACCCTAGCGTTCACCCTGATGGTCAAGTTTATTTCTCAAGAACTATAAGAGCTTCATTAATGATACTTGGTATAAACTTGTATCTGGGGATGACAACTTACATGCAAGCATCCATATTTGACCTTGACCTACATTTCATGGTTCACTGACTTTGTAAAATATTGCGACCACCCTAGCGTTCACCCTAATGGTCAAGTTTATTTTCAAGAACTATTAGAGCTTCATTAATGATATGTGGTACAAACTTGTATCTGTGGATGGCAACTTAAATGCAAGCATCCATATTTGACCTTGACCTACATTTCATGGTTCACTGACTTTGTAAAATATTGCGACCACCCTAGCATTCACCCTAATGGTCAAGTTTATTTCTCAAGAACTATAAGAGCTTTATTAATGATACCTGGTACAAACTTATATCTGGGGATGGTTACTTAAATGCAAGCATCCATATTTGACCTTGACCTATATTTCATGGTTCACTTACTTTGTAAAATATTGTGACCACCCTAGCATTCACCCTAATGGTCAAGTTAATTTCTCAAGAACTATAAGAGCTTCATTAATGATGTTTGGTGCAAACTTGAATCTGGGGATGGCAACTTAAATGCAAGCATCCATATTTGATCTTGACCTAAATTTCATGGTTCACTGACTTTGTAAAATATTGCGACCACCCTAGTGTTCACCCTAATGGTTAAGTTCATTTCTCAAGAATTATTAGAGCTTTATGAATGATACTTAGTACAAGCTTGCATTTGAGAATGGAATCTTTTGTGCAAGCATCTATGTTTGACCTTGACCTACGTATCATGGTTCGATGACTTTGCGCCCCAACAGGCGCGACATAGTCTTCGGCGGAATTCTTGTTTATTTCTGGATGGACTTTATAAAGTAACCATGCAGAAATGTTCACCGTCATTAGACCATGAGTCATGTGCAAGACCAAGGTCCATACCTCCAATGTCAAGGTCATACCTAGAGGTCAAAGGTAAAAAAGGGACAGTCAGTAACTTCCTTATTCTTTGATGGATTATGAAATTACTTGGCAGAAATGTTAACCATCATGAGACAATGTGTTGTACCTCAAAGGTCAAGGCCATACTTAGAGGTCAAAGGGGGGGGGGGAATTTGACCCCTAGGGTCAGGTTTGAGGTCACCAGAGGTCAAAAACTTGGATTTTCACCCCCATAACCCCCTTTTTAACGATTACCGGATAACTCCTCCTACGCCGTTTCAGATAGAAACATGAAACTTTGGGAACTGATAGGTCTTTGGTCTGAGGAGTGCATGACACTTTCTGAATTTTGATCCTACCCCTAGGGGCCAGGCCAGTGGGTGGGTGCCCCGGGGGCAAAAAATCAAAGTTTTCAGAACCTGGTCGTGTGACGTATCAAATCGAACGGCATAATGAGTAGAATACATAACAATCAAAATTTGACCCCTAGGAACAGGTTTGAGGTCACCAGAGGTCAAAAACTTGGATTTTCACCCCCATAACCCCCTTTTTAACGATTACCGGATAACTCCTCCTACTCCGTTTCAGATAGAAACATGAAACTTTGGGAACTGATAGGTCTTTGGTCTGAGGAGTGCATGACACTTTCGGAATTTTGATCTTAAGATTGGGTGGGAGTTGCAATTGAGAACTTATATAGTGGCGTATCTTTAAAAAAGTGTGGGGATATGCGATGACGTGTCATCAACTGCGCGATTCTAGTTGAAACTTGCCAAAGGCTTGTTTCATAAATTTCATATGAAATGACTGCACATGGCTCCATGACCTAATGGGTAAGAGCACTGACTCTTAATCATTAGGTTTGTCACTGTTGTTGGTCCGAGCCTGGCTCGGTTCACATGTGAGACACCAAGTTCTGCAACAGAAGGTCAGGTGGTTTTTCTCCAGGTATAGTTTTTACCTTCCTATGATAAACAAACTGTTCGCAATAAGTGATATAATCTTAAAAGGGCTGTAAAACAAAGCTAAAAGAAAGGGGGAAAAATGTGACCACTTATGACAGATCCTTTGAATAATCTATTTTTCATATCTCCTTATGTTTCTTCAGTGCTCCATCAGATTTGTTGTCAGCGTCGAGTAAAGAGAGCCGTACACGTGTTGTGTCCGACAATACAGAGACCGTTGCATCCAAAGTACAGTTCGGTGAGACTACATCTACAACCTACACACCACCAATGTAAGTCGGGCTGGAAAGAGATCTTAAGGGAAAGGGATACACTTTCGGGGGGAGGTGATTCAGTTAAAAAAATGTCTCCCTTGCCACAAGGGTTCTACTCTTAAAGTCAAGCAGAATTTATTGGTATTCAATATGCCAAGTATGAATTATAGTTTCTTTGTACTTTGACAAACATGTCACTTGTGATACAAATTCTTGTTCAGTTGACGTATTTGCACTTTAATGGACCGATAACAGATGTCGTATTGCTAAACTGCTAGTTTATCACAATGGCAGGAAAGATAATTGATTATCTTTTCATCTCTGATTAGTGTTCTGAGCCAACCGTAGCAGAAAGCAAATCAACAATATTTAACAAAATTTATTCACTAAATGTTTCAACTAATTGATATACTGTAATTTATTAAGAAAAATACTTATTTTCTGTTTTCAAATGTCCTTAAAGTTCTGTTGTCTGACCCATAGTATGAGCACTAAGTCCAAAATAAATAATAATCCTTCAGTAATCCAACACAGAATTTTTAGATTCAGAGAAGATTCTAGAACCCTGTAGAATATTAGAATCTTATATGGGTGTGAGGGGTGGATTGAAAAATCCTTCCAGAGGGACACTGTCCGGCATCACGAGGCTTGCTGAGTGATGCCGGACAGTAATCCAGAGGGACGGATTTTTCTACCACCCCTCACACCCATATTGGATTCTTTTTAGCTCACCTGTCACGTAGTGACAAGGTGAGGTTTTGGGATCACTTTTTGTCCGTCGTCCGTCGTCCGTCCGTGCGTGCGTCCATGCGTGCGTGCGTCCGTAAACTTTTCTTCAAACGACATCTCCTCCTAAACCACTGATCGTATTTTGACCAAACTTCACAGGAATGATCCTTAGGTGGTCCCCTTTCAAAGTTGTTCAAATGGTTCCGGTCCGTTGCACATATAGGTCACAGTAGCCAAAAATAGATTTTTTTCACCGCAAACTTAAAAAATCTTCTTCTCTGAAACCGCAAGGCCCAGGTCTTTGATATTTGGTATGAAGCTTCATCTAGTGGACCCCTACAAAGATTGTTCAAATTATATTGCTGGGGCCAAAAATGCCCCCGCACGGGGGCCCTTTGGTTTTACATGGGCTTATATAGGGAAAATCTTTAAAAATCTTCTTCTCTGAAACCGTAAGGCCCAGGTCTTTGATATTTGGTATGAAGCTTCATCTAGTGGTCCCCTACCAAGATTGTTCAAATTATAGTGCTGGAGCTAAAAATGCCCCCGCACGGGGGCCCTTTGGTTTTACATGGGCTTATATAGGGAAAACCTTGAAAAATCTTCTTCTCTGAAACCGCAAGGCCCAGGTCTTTGATATTTGGTATGAAGCTTCATCTAGTGGACCCCTACCAAGATTGTTCAAATTATAGTGCTGGGGCCAAAAATGCCCCCGCAGGGGGGCCCTTTGGTTTTACATGGGCTTATATAGGGAAAATCTTTAAAAATCTTCTTCTCTGAAACCCCAAGGCCCAGGTCTTTGATATTTGGTATGAAGCTTTATCTGGTGGACCCCAACCAAGATTGTTCAAATTATAGTGCTGGATCTAAAAATGCCCCCACACGGGGGCACTTTGGTTTTACATGGGCTTATATAGGGAAAATCTTGAAAAATCTTCTTCTCTGAAACCGCAAGGCCCAGGTCTTTGATATTTGGTATGAAGCTTCATCTAGTGGACCCCTACCAAGATTGTTCAAATTATAGTGCTGGCGCCAAAAATGCCACCGCACCAGGGCCCTTTTGTTTTACATAGGCTTATATAGGGAAAATCTTTAAAAATCTTCTTCTCTGAAACCGCAAGGCCCAGGTCTTTGATATTTGGTATGAAGCTTCATCTAGTGGACCCCTACCAAGATTGTTCAAATTATAGTGCTGGCGCCAAAAATGCCCCCCACACCGGGGCCCTTTGGTTTTACATGGGCTTATATAGGGAAAATCTTGAAAAATCTTCTTCTCTGAAACCGCAAGGCCCAGGTCTTTGATATTTGGTATGAAGCTTCATCTAGTGGACCCCTACCAAGATTATTCAAATTGTAGTGCTGGGGCCAAAAATGCCCCCGCACCAGGGCCCTTTTGTTTTACATAGGCTTATATAGTGAAAATCTTGAAAAATCTTCTTCTCTGAAACTGCAAGGCCCAGGTCTTTGATATTTGGTATGAAGCTTCATCTTGTGGACCTCTACCAAGATTGTTCAAATTATAGCCCTGGGGCCAAAAATGCCCCCACACGGGGGCCCTTTGGTTTTACATAGACGTATATAGGGAAAATCTTGAAAAATCTTCTTCTTTGAAACCACAAGGCTTAGGTCTTCGATATTTGTTATGAAGCTTCAGCTAGTGGACCTCTATAAAGATTGTTCAAATTATAGCCCTGAGACCAAAAATGCCTCCGCCATGTGGCCCTTTGGTTTTACATAGACTTATATAGGGAAAATCTTTAAAAATCATCTTCTCTGAAACACAAGGCTTAGGTCTTAGATATTTGTTATGAAGCTTCAGCTAGTGGACCTCTACCAAGATTGTTCAAATTATAGCCCTGGGGCCAAAAATGCCACTGCTCCGGGGCCCTTTGGTTTAACATAGACTTATATAGGGAAAATCTTGTTTTACATAGACTTCTATATGCAGGGTAAACCTTTAAAATCATCTTCTCTGAAACCAGAAAGCCCAGGTCTTTCATATTCGATATGAAGCTTCATCTTGTGGACCTCTACCAAGATTGTTCAAATTATAGCCCTGTGGCCAAAATTGACCCTGCCCGGGGCCCACTTGTTATACATTGGATCAGGTGAGCGAACCAGGGCCCTCTGGGCCCTCTTGTTCTTGCATACCTTCAATTTCTATTGCGAATTTTTAATGCTGCTGTCACTTCAGTTACCGACATCCGCCATTTTTGTGATGACACAACAGGAATGTTTAGTGACGTCACGCATGACTACGCCGTGCATTAGGTTGTAATCAACCAGTGCATCACGCGATTATATTCGATTTGGGGTCGGAACACCAGGGTCAGAACATAAATTTCTATCCCAGGGTAAAATACGGATTTCCTTGTCTTGTGTGCAAAAAAGAAATTTGCTCAACAAACAAAAGTGGTTTACCAACTTATATTTTTCTCTGACTCATTTTCTAGATCTTTCCTTTTACCACATAGAAGTTAGTTAACAAAATATTACATAATCCAGTGGGGTTCAATGAGGGAATCAGAAAAAAAATCTTATACATAGCATGGGCTAGCCCTACTTTCTTGAAGCATTCTCCAATTTATGTTGGTAGGCTTTGAACAGCTGGGCTCAATTTTTACATCATACTGTTTTTAGGGCCACCGCTCTTCAGTACTGGCGACCACTGCTGGCAAAAAGGTTTTTGATTGATAAAGTGAACAGATACACCTGAAATATCACATTTTGTCCAGAATGAACTCTCCCACTATAAAAAAAATATTTTATGTACTTGTAACTTTGTTTTTTGGGTGTGTCTATTCACCGTGACGAATTTTGTTAATGAACTAGTTCTGTTAAACTTTTCTTTTAATTGTTTGGTTATGTTAATTTTGTCAAGACGGGCCAGTAGTTTGACAGTAACAATGTCATTAGTTAACATGGTTGAAGCTTTGATCATATTTTTTGCTGAAAAAATATGAGTAGCTTTTGCAAATGCATAAGTCACTCACATTTTTTCAGCAAAAATAAGAGGGTATAGATATTATGCGTACCAGACCAGTTCCCAATTTGGCCGCTAATGAGAACGCTTTGAACAACTGGGTTCATATTTTTATGACTTAACAAGGTACTGACAGTCTAATCATTACTGAATTCAATGAAATCAAAACACTGACAGTACTGTGTCTATAAGTCGGGAAACTACAGTGTACAGTGAAATTCCGCTATTAAGACCACCTAAAATTAAGACTAATTCTGCTTTAAAAAGCTTATTCAGTAGGCTGCGGTTATCTTTCTTTGCATTTTCTGCATACATTGTCCTCTGGCCAGAGACCACCTTTGGGACTGTTCAAAAGTGGTCTTAAAGACCACTTTTGAACAATATCCCTTTGGGACTGTTCAAAAGTGGTCTTAAAGACCACTTTTGAACAATCCCAAAGGTGGTCTTAATATAGGAATTTTACTGTATTTACAAAATTTCGTTTAGTCCTTAAGACCCTGTATTTTATGTAGAAAGTATAGACCCTGATCAGAGGCCACTGTATGTGGTATCTGGGCTGGGTCTACACTGTTCGCCAGTGTCACAGAACATGAGTCGAGCCAATGTTTTAAAACACCCCCAATCATTAGGACTTGGAGAAATAGATTGGGCGGCATGGTGCTTCTGTGCAGAGCTGAAACTGGCCAAACATTTTATCACGAAAACATGCCTTTATGATTCTGACCCCCTTGAACCCCATTTTTATATGGTGAAACTTGGGTTTACAGGGGTAAACCTTTATTTTTCTTTTTTCTGTTCTAAAATATAGATTGTGGGTGCTTGTTAGAACCGCCCCATTGTGGCGGTTCTAACGCGTGCCTACAAGCTATATTTTGAGCGAAAATAAGAAAAATATCAAAAATTTTTATCTTAATTTTTTTTATTTTTTGGCGGTAAAATTTACAATGTTTTATTTTTATAGGTGTGTTTTCGTAATGTGAATAATATCTAAGCCTTCTCAGCCAATTTATGTGAATCCGACTGTCCCTGCTTATGAACCCTAGCGGTTTCTTTGGATGGTAGGGCTTGAGATGTCAATTCATTTAAAAATAATAATAATAAAGACTTGATTTCAAGAGGGAAATTCAATTAGTACAAAGCTTATCTTCGATGTTATTTAAAAGTCCCACAAAATTGGAAGCAAGGTCTCCAAAATGACCTTAATATTGTTGGTGGGTATGTAAAACTTCAGCACAACCACAACAATGTTTTACAGCAAGCTTTCATTTATGCACCACTCTTACATCACAACGACAAGAACAGCATCTCTATGAATAACAATTACTTGGATTTTATGCAAACCAGTGATAGTCACGTGGACATCAGTTTTGTAAAGCTCCTGCACTCTGTAACTTCGGGTCGATTGACAAACAACTCATCCAAAAATGGTTCTGAACTTGGACCAGGCCTGTTTCATTTAATCAGTTCAACACTTTTTGGAACTTGCAGGTCCTTCATTTTCATTGTGCCCTGTTTACAAAACCTTTACTCTGCATGTGGTTTAACCCTTAAGATGCTGAGAAAAAATATATCTGAAAATGTCGTCCACTTATGTCGTCTGCTGAATCTTCTTGCAAACTTTTTAAAAATACTTTTGCATACAGGCAAACAGTGTAGACCTAGATCAGACTGCTCCTAGAGGAGCAGTCTGATCTGGATCCACACTGTTTGCAAAAGTGTCTTTTAAAGTAACCAGCAGACGACAAAGCAGACGACAATGGTTGTGATTGGTATTTTATGGGTTAACTTCATTTGTCTTTAATAATCACATGGACAGCAACAGCAAAGACCTGCACTGTTGTTAACTTTGAGTTGATTGACAAACAATTGACCCATTAACCCATAAAACACCAATCACGACAATTGCCGTCTGCTTTGTCATCTGCTGGTTACTTTAAAACTCATTTTTGCAAACAGTGTGGACCCAGGTCAGACTGCTCCTAGAGGAGCAGTCTGATCTAGGTTCACATCGTGTTTGCCTGTATGCAAAAATATTTATAAACAGTTTGCAAGAAGATTTAGCAGACGACATATGCAGACAACATTTTCAGATATAGATTTCCTTGGCGTTATAAGCGTTAAGATTAGAATTAACTGCAGGGAATAAGGGGAGAAGAACCAAATAACTTGAAGCTTCCATTCTAAACCTTTATTTGTCATGACTTCTTAATGTTTATGTGCTTGAGATAAAATAAAATATGTTTAAACTAAATAGCTGCATGAATAAACTACTTTTAACTTCAAGTTTTGAGGGGCCTAGGTTGGTTCCCAGCTAACACTCTCATATAGTGCCTTCATATAGCTTCAGATGAATCAGAAAGATGAGAATAATTCGGGGATAAGTTTGGGGAAGGTGCAGTGTTTTTTCTCTGGGTACTCTGGTTTTTGGCCACCTCTGATTAACAGTTGGTTCAGTAACCCATTTTGTACCAGAAACCCCAAAACGGGCAAACAGTGCAGGCCCAGATCAGACGCTGCAGAATGCGGCATCTGATCAGGGCCTACATTTTGCATTTTGCAAAAAGTTCATCTATTTTCCATATAAATTTCAAAGGGACACAACCTACCACCCCTAAATTTCAAAATGGACTCCAGCCATATACATGGAGGAAGATTCCATTTTGTACAGAAAGGGTTAAAATGGAATAACCTATAAGACCCAAATCAATCAAAATCTAATTATCTCACCAGGAGCAAAGCTGCAGGTCAGGTTATGCTGTGGCCTGTTGTGTATTGTCCATCTGTCTGTCTGTTCCCAGGCTCTTTTACCTTTAAAATGTCAATCACGACTGTTGTCGTCAGTTTTGCCGTCTGCCGGTTACCTTAAAAGTAATTTTTCGCAAACAGTGTGGGCCCAGATCAAACTGCTCCTACAGGAGCAGTCTGATCTGGGCCCACACTGTTTGCCTGTGTGCAAAAATATTTTCAAAAAGTTTTCAAAAAAATTCAGCAGACGACATAAGCAGACGACATTTTCAGATGTAGTTTTTCTCGGTGTCTTAAGGGTTAAACATAAGGTCTCTCACTGCTTTTAGTTCAAGCCTCCTTAAGTCTCATGTGAGACATCAGGCCCTGAGGTTATAAAACTTTTTTCATGCTCAACTCAGAAATTTGTAGTGCTCATAAAAATTAAAATACCAAGAAGTTGAGCCATTTTTCTTTCTCATATAGCAGAGAATGTTATTTGTCCTGCTCACAAATTTTTAAAATGCCAACAACAAATTGTGAGCAGGACAAATTTTGTGCTCAAGTGAGTTGAGCATGAAAAAAGGTATATAACCTCGGGGCCAGGTTCTGCAATGGAAGCTCAGGTGGTTCCACTTTTTTGCCCACCTGATTAAAGGCTGACTCGATTTTTGTGAAATAATCTTTAAAAAGGAGTGTAACCCACCCCCCCACAAAAAAAGCCTTTCCATAGTAACTAGTGGGGTTCCATATTTTCCAGTTCTGTGGTGTATTCCTTGCTTCCAAAGGATAACCCTTTCTAGAACATATTTAACGTCACTACAGCTGGTGTCTGGGAATGTGTGGTGGCAGTAAAACGTCTCCCTGCCCTACATCATAGTGTAGTTTATATTTTCTTGTCCTTTGGGATTATTGATTCCATTGTTGAATTTTGAAAATATATGAGGGTCACTGATGAGGCCTAATTGGCCAAAACTAGCTAGTTGGCCCAGAAAACGTGTACACTCCATATTTTCCAGCTCTGTGGTGTATTCTTTTCTTCAAAAGAGGGTATATTTTCCTTAATTTTGCTATAAACATAGATTGTAGGGACTCCGTAGAATCAGCTGAAAAAGGCAGTTCTAACATGCACCCACAATCTAAATTTGAAACAAAGATTAAAAAATTCTCTCTAACAGATTTTCATCACCAATTTGTCATCATCAGGAGGGAGACTCCCTCATTATTATGCCCCCAACTTCGAAGAAGTTGTGGGGGCATATTGGTTTTGCCCTGTTCGTCCGTCCGTCCTTCCGTCCTTCCGTCTTATGCCCCCAACTTCGAAGAAGTTGTGGGGGCATATTGGTTTTGCCCTGTTCGTCCGTCCGTCCTTCCGTCCTTACGTCCGTCCCACTTTTTACTGCATAGCATAACTTTAGAACCATGGGTGCTAGGTTTTTGAAATTTCATATATGGATTCCTCATGAAAAAATAATTGACCCGTGTTTTTTTTCTCGTCAGGATTATGCCCCTTTTTTGAGTTATGCCCCTTTGCAAAAAATACTATGAAATCTTGTAAGCAAGATATCTCAAAAACTGTTTGAGCTATTGCCCTGAAACTTTACATGCTGGTTGGGGATGATGAGTAGATGAACTGATTAACTTTTGAAAAAAATCCGAAATTTTTTTCTTGAGTTATGGCCCTTTGAAATTTTTCGCGTTTTAAGTTTGTAAGCAAGATATCTAAAAAAACTATTTGAGGTTTTTCCCCGACACTTCACAGACTTGTCGGGGATGATGAGTAGATGAACTGATCAACTTTTGAAAAAAATCCGATTTTTTTTTCTTGAGTTATGGCCCTTAGATTTTTTTCGTGTTTTCAGCTTGTAAGCAAGATATCTCAATAATTGTTTGAGCGATTGCCCTGCAACTTTACAAGCTGGTTTGGGATGATGTGTAGATGAACTGATTAACTGTTGAAAAAAAATCCTATATTTTTTTCTTGAGTTATGGCCCTTTGAAATTTTTCGCGTTTTAAGTTTGTAAGCAAGATATCTAAAAAACTATATGAGGTTTTTCCCCAAAACTTCACAGACTGGTTGGGTATGATGAGTAGATGAACTGATTAACTTTTGAAAAAAATCCAATTTTTTTTTCTTGAGTTATGGCCCTTTGATTTTTTTCGTGTTTTCAGCTTGTAAGCAAGATATCTCAAAAATTGTTTGAGCTATTGCCCTGAAACTTTACAGGCTGGTTGGGGATGATGAGTAGATGAACTGATTAACTTTTGAAAAAAATCCGAAATTTTTTTCTTGAGTTATGGCCCTTTGAAATTTTTCGCGTTTTGGTGTCCTTCCGTCCTTCCGTCCTTACGTCCGTCCCACTTTTTACTGCATAGCATAACTTTAGAACCATGGGTGCTAGGTTTTTGAAATTTCATATATGGATTCCTCATGAAAAAATAATTGACCCGTGTTTTTTTTCTCGTCAGGATTATGCCCCTTTTTTGAGTTATGCCCCTTTGCAAAAAATACTATGAAATCTTGTAAGCAAGATATCTCAAAAACTGTTTGAGCTATTGCCCTGAAACTTTACATGCTGGTTGGGGATGATGAGTAGATGAACTGATTAACTTTTGAAAAAAATCCGAAATTTTTTTCTTGAGTTATGGCCCTTTGAAATTTTTCGCGTTTTAAGTTTGTAAGCAAGATATCTAAAAAAACTATTTGAGGTTTTTCCCCGAAACTTCACAGACTTGTCGGGGATGATGAGTAGATGAACTGATCAACTTTTGAAAAAAATCCGATTTTTTTTTCTTGAGTTATGGCCCTTAGATTTTTTTCGTGTTTTCAGCTTGTAAGCAAGATATCTCAATAATTGTTTGAGCGATTGCCCTGCAACTTTACAAGCTGGTTTGGGATGATGTGTAGATGAACTGATTAACTGTTGAAAAAAAATCCTATATTTTTTTCTTTAGTTATGGCCCTTTGAAATTTTTCGCGTTTTAAGTTTGTAAGCAAGATATCTCAAAAACTATATGAGGTTTTTCCCCAAAACTTCACAGACTGGTTGGGTATGATGAGTAGATGAACTGATTAACTTTTGAAAAAAATCCAATTTTTTTTTCTTGAGTTATGGCCCTTTGATTTTTTTCGTGTTTTCAGCTTGTAAGCAAGATATCTCAAAAATTGTTTGAGCTATTGCCCTGAAACTTTACAGGCTGGTTGGGGATGATGAGTAGATGAACTGATTAACTTTTGAAAAAAATCCGAAATTTTTTTCTTGAGTTATGGCCCTTTGAAATTTTTCGCGTTTTGGCGTCCTTCCGTCCTTACGTCCGTCCCACTTTTTACTGCATAGCATAACTTTAGAACCATGGGTGCTAGGTTTTTGAAATTTCATATATGGATTCCTCATGAAAAAATAATTGACCCGTGTTTTTTTTCTCGTCAGGATTATGCCCCTTTTTTGAGTTATGCCCCTTTGCAAAAAATACTATGAAATCTTGTAAGCAAGATATCTCAAAAACTGTTTGAGCTATTGCCCTGAAACTTTACATGCTGGTTGGGGATGATGAGTAGATGAACTGATTAACTTTTGAAAAAAATCCGAAATTTTTTTCTTGAGTTATGGCCCTTTGAAATTTTTCGCGTTTTAAGTTTGTAAGCAAGATATCTAAAAAAACTATTTGAGGTTTTTCCCCGAAACTTCACAGACTTGTCGGGGATGATGAGTAGATGAACTGATCAACTTTTGAAAAAAATCCGATTTTTTTTTCTTGAGTTATGGCCCTTAGATTTTTTTCGTGTTTTCAGCTTGTAAGCAAGATATCTCAATAATTGTTTGAGCGATTGCCCTGCAACTTTACAAGCTGGTTTGGGATGATGTGTAGATGAACTGATTAACTGTTGAAAAAAAATCCTATATTTTTTTCTTGAGTTATGGCCCTTTGAAATTTTTCGCGTTTTAAGTTTGTAAGCAAGATATCTCAAAAACTATATGAGGTTTTTCCCCAAAACTTCACAGACTGGTTGGGTATGATGAGTAGATGAACTGATTAACTTTTGAAAAAAATCCAATTTTTTTTTCTTGAGTTATGGCCCTTTGATTTTTTTCGTGTTTCAGCTTGTAAGCAAGATATCTCAAAAATTGTTTGAGCTATTGCCCTGAAACTTTACAGGCTGGTTGGGGATGATGAGTAGATGAACTGATTAACTTTTGAAAAAAATCCGAAATTTTTTTCTTGAGTTATGGCCCTTTGAAATTTTTCGTGTTTTGGCATATTGGTTTTGCCCTGTTGGTCCGTCCGTCCTTCCGTCCTTACGTCCGTCCCACTTTTTACTGCATAGCATAACTTTAGAACCATGGGTGCTAGGTTTTTGAAATTTCATATATGGATTCCTCATGAAAAAATAATTGACCCGTGTTTTTTTTCTCGTCAGGATTATGCCCCTTTTTTGAGTTATGCCCCTTTGCAAAAAATACTATGAAATCTTGTAAGCAAGATATCTCAAAAACTGTTTGAGCTATTGCCCTGAAACTTTACATGCTGGTTGGGGATGATGAGTAGATGAACTGATTAACTTTTGAAAAAAATCCGAAATTTTTTTCTTGCGTTATGGCCCTTTGAAATTTTTCGCGTTTTAAGTTTGTAAGCAAGATATCTAAAAAACTATTTGAGGTTTTTCCCCGAAACTTCACAGACTTGTCGGGGATGATGAGTAGATGAACTGATCAACTTTTGAAAAAAATCCGATTTTTTTTCTTGAGTTATGGCCCTTAGATTTTTTTCGTGTTTTCAGCTTGTAAGCAAGATATCTCAATAATTGTTTGAGCGATTGCCCTGCAACTTTACAAGCTGGTTTGGGATGATGTGTAGATGAACTGATTAACTGTTGAAAAAAAATCCTATATTTTTTTCTTGAGTTATGGCCCTTTGAAATTTTTCGCGTTTTAAGTTTGTAAGCAAGATATCTCAAAAACTATATGAGGTTTTTCCCCAAAACTTCACAGACTGGTTGGGTATGATGAGTAGATGAACTGATTAACTTTTGAAAAAAATCCAATTTTTTTTTCTTGAGTTATGGCCCTTTGATTTTTTTCGTGTTTTCAGCTTGTAAGCAAGATATCTCAAAAATTGTTTGAGCTATTGCCCTGAAACTTTACAGGCTGGTTGGGGATGATGAGTAGATGAACTGATTAACTTTTGAAAAAAATCCGAAATTTTTTTCTTGAGTTATGGCCCTTTGAAATTTTTCGCGTTTAAAGTTTGTAAGCAAGATATCTAAAAAACTATTTTAGGTTTTTCCCCGAAACTTCACAGACTGGTCAGGGATGATGAGTAGATGATTAACTACAGCTTTTCTTGTGTAATTTCAGCATTACAGCCACATAAAAACAAGATATCTCAATTACTGTTAGGGACAAGCAGTGTTAGGGTCAAGCAGTTGGGGGCATTGTGTTTCATAAACACTGGCTCTAGTTTTGATGCTAATTTTTGCCCAATTTATGCTAAATTTTAGAAACATTTTAGAGTCTCCCTCATTTAACTCTTTTAGTACCACATGGAATCTTCCTCCTTATATATAGCAGGAGTTCATTTCAAAATTTAGCGGTGTCAGGTTGTGTTTTCTTCAAAATTAATTAGGAAAATGGCTGAACTTTTAGCAAACAGTGGAGGCCCTGATCAGACGCTGCGTTCTGCGGCGTCTGATCTGGGCCTGCACTGTTTGCCAAGGTACCCATTTAGGAGTTTCTGGTACTCAACGGGTTAAACTTAGAATTCCCCTATATATTCTTTACATCTCCCCAATGCAATGGCAGATCCCCCTCTTACAGTTCAAAAAATTATCACAGGTATGTATTGGACAAATAGGAACAGAAAAGGTTTTCGTAGATTTATTTCGTTTTACAGCTTGTCACCTTAAAACAAAATTTCTGACCATAAAACAGATGATTCACCTCCCCAGATGACAATTTTGAAAACAGTTAAGGGGAATGGGAACACATGGCACATTTTTTCCACCATTTTTCAAAGGGAGACAACTTTAGGGACTTCCTGTTTGCTTTTCTATAGGCTCAGTCTTCCTGAAAAGGGGGTCTGCTCTTAAAGGAAAGAATTTGCTCCTCAGGGGCAAATCTTTCCTTTAAGAGTTGACCCCTATTGATATGGTAGACAAAAATACTTTTGCAGGAGTTGCCTCCCCTGAAGGTGTACCCATTCCCCTTAAGCCTGACACCTGACTGTCTTCAGCTCATGCCTGAAGGCTCATTCATTCCATATCCCGAATTTTGCCAGATATTTAGTTTTGGATATTGATGTGGCTTGTCAACTTACTTATCACTATTAATTAAAGTATTTGTAAACAGCTTGGACTGGACATTAGGGGCCAGTTTTTCAAAGCATTGTTAGCTTAACTAGCTTGTTAGTGGACAAAATGTTAAATGTCATAGTAACTTTAATATGTACTACAGTGGTATTTTTGCTGAATAAAAATGTGAGCAGCTTTTGCAACCTTTTGCAGTTGCAAAAGCTGTTCACATGTTTTTCAGCAAAAATATTAACATATTATAATTTGCAAATTAAATGATCAAAATTTTAAACATATGTTGACTAATGACATATGTCGTTAGTTTTGATCAAATGGGGCCAGTTGTCCAAAACTAATGACATTGTTACTTAACAAACGATCAAAACTCTTATAATATGGCAAATACACTAATACTTTTGCTGAAAAATTGTGAGCAGCTTTTGCATATGCAAAAGCTGCTCACATTTTTTCAACAAAAATGACAAAATTTTAGATATTAAACATACTAGAATACATAACAATTTGACCACTGACAAGCTCATTAAGCTAACGATGCTTTGAACAATAGGGCCCTTGTCCCTGATGTTATTCTATTTTTAAACCTATACGTATATTTTAGCACCCCTGAAGGGACTCCTCAACATAAAACAGCAGGTTTAGATGGTAGAAGAGCCCAGAGTTTGTATGAACCAAGTTCCTCGAGAGACAAGCTTCTGTCTTCATCCTCATCGTCATCGTTAGAATCATCGTCGGAACGTACAAGTGAAGAGAATGGAGAAGAGAGAGTCTTTCAAGCAGATAGGTAAACTTAGATCCTGATGGTTTTGATTGATTTATTTGATGTTTATCATCCCGTCAACACTATATAGGTCATTTTGGGGACGTTGCTTCCAATTTTGTGGGACTTTTACCCGACATTGAGATGAAATGACATCTCAAGCCCTTTCGCCCAATGAAACCAATAGGGTTTATAAGCATGGACGGTCCAACTCGCACCGCGTTGCCTGGGCAAGCTTAGATCCTCTAAGCGGTTTACCAGTACTTGTGTGCAGTCGGATTCAGCTATGCGTGGAAGCATCATGCAGCCCATTTATTTCTTCAAGCCCTGATGGGCGGGAGCCGTAGATCCAGATGGAGAGGAGTAATAGAGTAATAAAGATAATTTTGGGATAATTTTTCTTATTTCTCCATAAAACCATATGTTGTGGGTACTTGTTAGAATTGCCTCATTGAGGTGATTCTAACAAGTACCCACAACATAGGTTTCTGACAAGACATAAGGAGAATTATCCTCTAATTAGCTTTGTTAGTCCTTTTCTAGATAAGATGGAGTAATGTAGATAATTTTGGGATAATCTTTCTTATTTCTCCATAAAACCATAACAGTGTTATAGTGAGGTTGGGTGTATTTTCAAAGAAAAATGTGTACAGAAAATTCCTATCAAAATCATTAATTTCTCATATTAAACAAGTAAAATGTATAACATGTATAATTATAGCTATTAAGGGTTGCTTTACTTTTACATTGATATGGGTACTAGCTATAAAGGTTTGCTTTACTTTTACAGTGATATGGGTGCTAGCTATAAAGGTTTGCTTTACTTTTACAGTGATATGGGTGCTAGCTAAAAAGGTTTGCTTTACTTTTACAGTGATATGGGTACTAGCTATAAAGGTTTGCTTTACTTTTACAGGCATATGGGTACTAGCCATAAAGGTTAGCTTTACTTTTACAGTGATATGGGTGCTAGCTATAAAGGTTTGCTTTACTTTTACAGTGATATGGGCGCTGGATCAGGTACAATCATAAATGAGCAGGTAGCCTCGTCTAATCCCAGTATAGGCAGTGGTAGTGGTTCCAAGTCTGTTCAAGAGCCTAACATAGACTTTGAGCTTGTGGTCAAAGTGTTTATAGACAGTGGAAACTGTGTCCTACACCCTAAAGACAGCAAGGATGATGAACTTAGAAGGTAAGTAGAACTTTGGCTACTCCAAAGTAATGGGGATTTCTTTTCCTATATTGCTTCTAAAGTTGGCCTTTGAAAACGAAGAATGCATTACAGCAGAAAATTATTGAGATTCTTCTTATATTAACCCTCACTAACTGATCCCAGATATATTGTTTTGAAAATAGTTTAGATCCAGATCAGCTGATCTGGATTTCGTTTGTTTGTTTGTTTGCTTTGAGGTTTAACGTCCCCATCCACACCATGTAGGTTATTTAGGAGACGTTGCTTCCAATTTTGTGGGACTTTTACCCGACACTGAAATTAAATGACATCTCAAGCCCTTCCACCCAATGAAACCAACAGGGTTTTTATGCAGGGACGGTCCGACCCGCACCCTTTGGCCTTGGCAGGCTTAGATCCTCTAAGTGGTTTACCAGTACTCGTGTGCAGGTCGGTTTCAGCTTTGCATGGAAGCATCATGCAGCCCATCTATTTCTTTAAGCCCCCATGGGCAGGGCTGACTATTTCATTCTGCTTCTGAATCTGTGATTAAAAGTCAAAATCATGCAACACAAATGGCTGGAAATTGAAGAGGAATGTAGAATGTTGAAATATCCAGCTGGTTAGGGTTCAGCTTTTTGCAACACTGTTTATGCCCTCAAGTGAATACATAAGTTTGGGTGGGTTCTTCAAAAATCTGTCCTTTAAAATTGTGATGTCCGGGCAGGCAGGGGGTTGTTTGTTTATACTATTTTATTTTAGTTTGATTGCCATGAAAGCTTCAAGCTTATTGAATCGCTCTCGAACACTCATTCCGGGTGTTTTCACGCGCCCGCGAGAGAGAGGCAGTGGCTTTTTACACCACTGCTACCCATTTGCATCTGGGTGGAGTGGGACAGTGTCATTACGTGTCTTGCCAAAGGATACACCTCAATACCGGTGGCTGGATTCTAACGCACAACCTCTCGATCATAAGTCGAACGCGCTAACCACTGCACTAACTTGTTGTTGGGACTTGTCTCACAGGTATTAAGGGGAGGCAACTCCTCTAAAAGTATTTTTGTCTCTTGTGTCAATTGGGGTCAACTCTTAAAGGAAAGAATTTGCTCCTAAGGAGCAAATTCTTTCCTTTAAGAGTAGACCCCCTTTTTATGTGGGGCTGTCTTTATAGAAAAGCAAACAAGAAGTCCCGAATGTTGTCTCCCTTTGAAAAATGCCGAAAAAAACTGCCAGGTGTTCCTTGTACCTTTAAGGGAATGTGTTGCAGTTGTAAAAAGTATCCCTGCCTTTGGAAACAAAGAACACATTACAGATTGAAAATGGGAGGCTTGGTTTCATCGAGACTCATCATGACTACATTTTGGTTTAAACTTTATTTTATTTGCATAATACATGAAAAGTATACAAAACAGAATATAATACGATTACAGTACAATGACTATACAAATGGGATTCAGAATCGGTCCCAAGTGTTTGCAATACTATTATATGTACAATCTTATTGTAATTGTCATTCAATAATTATGAAATTCCTCACACTTTTGTAACTGTTTAAACATAAATATAACAGATAGTTAGAAGGGGCTCCACAGGGAGTGGAACATACTTGCATTTTTTGTAATAATTAAGAAGGCATTATGTTATGGACAACATTCAACAAAAAACCTGTAAAAAGCTGGATTTCATGCTGTTCGACATATGTGTAAGAGTTCCCGCATTTGGAAGTAGCGCATCTAAATTTTCCTTATCTTAGTTATACCATATAAACACATGTGGTCAGAGGTAATTACTTTTAAAGTTGATGCATGGGTATAAACAGTCGATCGAACTAAATCAAAAGTGTTTAGATTTTAATATGTAATCTTGCACCGCTGAGAAGATATCTTTATTTTGGTCGTCTGACAGGTCAGTGCTACCATATAAGAAAATATTTACTGTTGGTTGACAATATATCGAGACTCTATTTAGCAGCTCTTGCCTGATCTGTCCAAAACGGTTGCATATAAAGAAAAAATGTGAAGTGTCCTCAACTGCGCCACATTCGCATAAAGGACTGTCAATAATATTTTTCTGAAAAAGGTGTTGGCTTAAGGAGCTACAGTTCAGTCGTATTCGAGCATGATATATTTGTCCTAGTTGTGAACCAGATTGGTAGTATTGTGGGGGCTTGTTAATATTATTATTAAGTTTATTTTTAAAAGTTGCTGCAGACGGTGAGTTCTTAATATCTTCCGAAAGATTATTCCAAATTCGCGTGGATGAAGGAAGAAATGAATTATAGTACTGCTGGGATCTTGCAGGGATTGTCTGAAGGTTTGTCTCATTACGCAAATTATATCGAGATATACTGCCTACAGTTGGTGGTACAAGTGAAGAGAGGTATTCGGGGGTAATATTGTTAACCATCTTATAGTATAGGATGAGTTTGTGTTTTTCTCTTCTCAATGCAAGACTTTCCCACCCTGTGTCCGATAGAAGTGATTGGATTGATGCAAGTTTAGTTGCTCCCGTGACAATACCAGCAGCTTCATTTTGGATTTTATTTCCAAGTCGTTTGACTCTTGCTGAGTGCAGTTATCCCAAACAACATTGGCGTATTCTAAAAGTGGTCTTATAAAAGATATAAATATAGTTTGAAGAGACTTTCTATCAAGCTGGAATTTCAGTCCACGCATAATATTTATGCAAAACCATGCTTTTGCTTTAACAAGTTCTATATGTTCGTGCAAGGCACAGTCCTTTGAGAAGGTGAGACCTAAGTGTTTGTGGAAGTCCACATCATTAATTAATTGTTGATTCATGTTAAGCGGTGGATGAAGGGGTTTATTATGTTTCCGTGATAATACCATGGAGTCAGATTTCGCTGGGTTGAAAGATACAAGCCATTTAGTCGCCCATGAATGTATTTTGGCAAGGTCTGCATTCAATTCATCAGCCGCATGTATAGGGTTGTCTACAATAATATAAAGGCTGGTATCGTCGGCAAAGAGCCGTATACAAGAGTTAATATCGTCTACTATGTCATTGATGAAGATAAGAAAAAGTATAGGTCCTAAAATAGATCCCTGCGGTACACCTGCTTTAAGAGGTGCCCAGGAAGAAGCAGATCCAGGTAATACTACTCTCTGTTTCCTGTTTTCCAAATAGTCCTTAAGCCACGCCAGGAAAGAGCCAGATATCCCAGTAGATTCAAGCTTATAGAGAAGGCCACGGTGCCACACTCTATCAAATGCCTTGCTTATATCGCAAAACACTGCGCGAACTTCTTTGCCTTGGTCAAGAGATTGACAGAAAGTGTTATATATATCTACAAGCTGATTGACTGTAGAGTCGCCGGGAATAAATCCTGACTGTAATGTTGTCAGTATGTCATTATCTCGGATGAAATTAAATAAATGTTTATGAACTATTTTTTCTAAGACTTTGCCTACAGCACTGAGAAGAGATATAGGCCTATAATTAGAAACAACTGAGGGGTCGTCTTTTTTAAAAATAGGAGTTACATTTGCTTCCTTCCATATCAAAGGTACCTTGCCAGAGGTTAACGAGAAGTTAAATAAATCACTAAGAGGAAAAGAAAGGTTGAGCTAGTTCCTTCAATACGCGGTTGTTTATAGAGTCGGGGCCCGTTGCCTTGCCTAATTTTAAGGATTTTAAAACGGATTCAACTTCGGAGGGTGAAGTAGAGACAGAGCTCAAGCTATGTCCAGGAGGGGGAAAGTCAAATGATAAGGTGGCATTTGTTTCGTCCAGCTCAGTTTGTCCTACAAAGAAATCGTTCATTAGCCTTGCCTTGTCAACCTCTTCTGTGTAGACAGTATCATCTTTGTATAACGGAGGGACTGAGGATGATTGGTCAGGTTTTATAAACTGCTTAAAACAGTCCTTTGAGAACTACATTTTGAAAATATAACTATTGATAGATATTGGCAATTTTACCACAAAAAAACGAAAGAAAATTTTTTGATAAAAAATTCTGATACCTTTCTTATTTCTGCTCTAAACATAACATCACAAAAACACACCTATATAATTCTGACCCCCCCTTGAACCCCGCTATTATATAGTAAAACTGGGGTTCACAGGGGTAAACCTTATTTTTCTTATTTCCGCTCCAAAATATAGATTTTGGGTACTCATTAGAACCACCTCATTGAGGCAATTCTAACGTCTTAAAAGTTTCGTATTTTTAGGCGGTAAAATTTTCAATGTAGTTGTGTAGGCGTGTTTTCGTAATGGATTGTAGGTACTTGTTAGAAACGCCTCATCCGGCCTGGATGAAGCAGTTCTAACGAGTACCCACAATCTGTGTTTTTGAACAGATAGAAAAATAATAAACATCCGTGTAAAACCCAATTATACTGTATAAAAGTGGGGTTTAAGGGTCCAAAATTACGTAGATATGATTTTTTGTGATGGTAATGAAATCATAACATGTTTGTTACACAGACTTTTTAATGTGATGTAATATCTACTGCAATGCATTTCAGGAAAAGGGATAAAACCCCCACCCCAGATTCCCCGCCGGGTAGACGTAAAATGAAGAAGTCTGATTCAGGGTCAGTACAAAGTGGTCAGGGCAAGAAACCACAGCAACAACCACAACCTGAGAATACTGTCTTCTTTCTCCCAGGGGTGGATGTTAAGGTATGGCTTATAGTCATCATAAAAAAATGTAAAATATTTGATGTTCTGCAAGTGTTGCAAAGTTTTGCTTTTAGGCAGTGTCTGCTTCTTTGCTGAGCAGAGAGTCTTTGACTTTATCAGCCCCAAAAGGACAGTGGTAGAGTTTCAGCCTCAGGATCAGAGGGTTGCAGGTTAGATCCCTGGCCACTACATACCAAAGGTGTAAAAAAGGTACTTTGAGCTCTCTTGGCTGAAGTTTGCATTATCTAGGGTAGTCAATAGGTCAATGGTAGAGTTTCCACCTCAGGTTCAGAAGGTTGCAGGTTTGATCCTCCGCCAAGCGATACCAAAGGTGTGAAAAAAGGGACTATGAGCTCCATTGGCTGAAGTTTGCATTATCAAGGGTAGTCTTAGGGAGATTAAGAAGTCGGGGAAGTATTTGTTAAAGGATACTTCATTTGTCGTAAACCTGTTTTGTGGGTACTTGATAGAATTGTGTGATCAAGGTCAGTAAATTTTCAGTCAATCAAATAATTTTATGTAATTTATTCCTGTCAGTTCACCAACTAAAAGACAAACAATGAAAATCCAGATCAGATGGCTTCTTAAGAAGCCATCTGATCTGGATTTACATTGTTTGCAAAGGTGGAGCATATCCTGGTTTAAGCAGGAAAAGGGCTAACAGGTACCCACAAAACAGGCATTTATGAAAGAGAAAAATAAGAATTATCCTTGTATTATTCTCATTACTCCTGTTCACAGGGGGCTATGACAATGTTTCGCACACCAGACAAGAAAATCCCTGATTTTACCCTGGGATAGAAATTTATGTTCTGACCCTGGTGTTCCGACCCCAAATCGAATATAATCGCGTGTTTGATAAATGCACCGGTTGATTACAACCTCATGCGCGGCGGCATCATGCGTGACGTCACTAAACATTCCTGTTGTGTCATCACAAAATGGCAAAGTGACTGCAGTATTAAAAATCTGCGCTCAGAAATGGAAGTTATGCAAAAAAAGAGAGTCCTACATGGGTGTGATTGGTGGATAGCAAAATCCGTCCCTCGGGATCACAGTCCGGCATCACTCGGCAAGCCTCATGATGCCAGACAGTGACCCTCAGGACGGATTTTTCCATCCACCCCTCACACCCATGTAAGATTCTTAAATAATTGGTGTTTGCATGTGTGATAGTACCACTTGTGATAATACCACTTGTTAGTTTCTGCCCCCCCCCCCCCCCCCCCCCCCCCCACACACACATCGGGGCTTGAAGAAATAGATTGGGCTGTATGAGCTGAAACCAACTGCACATGAGTACTGGTAAAGCACTTAGAGACTTAGAGGGTGTAAGCCTGCCCAAGCAAAGTGGTGCGATTCGGACTGTCCATGCTTATAAACTCTATTGTTTTCATTGGGCAGCAGGGCTTGAGATTTCATTTCATCTCAGTGTCTGGGAAAAGTCTCAGAAAATTGGAAGCAACGTCTCCAAAATGACCTGCCGGTATATAGTGTTTTGGGGACGTTTAACCTCAAATCAAACAAAACCACTTGTTAGTTTAATGCACATGGGCGAGTTGTTGAAAGCATCCTTACCTTAACAAGCTCGCTAATAGGCAAAATGCCAACTTTTCTATTAAAAAAAAAAAGTACAGTATCTAATACAGCTAAGTAGCAGCTACTCTCATTTTTTAGCAAAACAAAAACTGGGTCCAGTTGTTCAAAGCCTTGTTAGCTTAATGATCTCGTTAACGGTAATATTGTTAACTGTTCTAGCAAATACAATAAATAAAATTTTGGCATTTTTGCTGAAAAAATGTGAGTAGCTTTTGCAATTGCAAAAGCTACTCACATTTTTTTCAGCAAAACAGTATATTTGCCATATTAATGATCAAAGTTTTAACAATTTATTAACTAATGATGCCACGTCATTAGATTTGAACAAATGGCCCCATCTTACAAATCTGTTTCAGGTACATTACAACTCCAAAATAGACTCAATATCCTCCCCCTCTAACACCCTAACAGCTGATGTATCCCTTATGGAGGGTACGGACACTACATCTTCAGACAGCACCATCAGAGCTGCCAACTCTGTAACAGTGACATCCACCAGTAGCTCTGTTGAAAGAGAGCATTCTCAAAGTAGCAGTTTGGCGTCAGTGTCTAAACGTCAAGGTGTGAAGAAGGCCAGTTTGTACGCCTGGCTGACCCTGCAGCCATTGCCAGAGGAGACATTTATCAGCCCATATCTGTTGGATTTCTTAGAACAAGCTCTTGAGCCAATACCAATATCTGCATTAGCACAGTCCAAGAAAGGTACTGTAAATGTTTACTACTGACCTTGAAATAGCCAATCATGACTAGCTGACAGCATTTTCATTTGTCAGAGATAAAAAATGGAACTGTATGTGTTTGTTGACATAACTTTCCTCTGAAGGATAAAAGTAATGAAAAAAATAGATTGTCATCTGCTTTATAAATTTTTTTGGTGCTTAAAGGGTTAATGAAGAGTACGATATCAGTAATTATCCTAGAATATGAGTTGGGTAATTTTGATACATGTTTGGGAAAGTTTAGGGTATATAACCCATTTGTCACCGAATGGAATCTTTCTCCTAATACGTGTATATAGTAGGAGTCCATTTCAACATTTAGGGGTGACAGGTTGTGTTACATTTAAGATTAATATCGAAAAAAACATTTTGCAAACAGTGTAGGCCCTGATTAGATGCCACTGAGCCTGCACTGTCACTAGTATTCCGTTTTGGGGTTTCTGGTAGCTTTGGTTAGAATGTTTTTAAAGTTAAAGCTTCAGATAATAAGGAAAAATGAGGATAATTTTGAGATGAATTTTCTTACTAAATACTTCTCAATAAAAATTTATGGTGTAGTTACTGATCTTATAAGAATCTTATATGGGTGTGAGGGATGGATAGAAAAATCCGTCCCAAGGGTCACTGTCCGGCATCACGAGGCTTGCCGAGTGATGCCGGACAGTGATCCCGAGGGACGGATTTTTCTATCCACCCCTCACATCCATATTGGATTCTTTTTCTTGCATACCTTCCATTTCTTAGCGCGGATTTTTAGTGCTGCAGTCACTTCGATTACCGACGTCCGCCATATTGTGATGACAGTACAGGAATGTTTAGTGACGTCGCTGTGACGTCATCCTTAACGACGGCGCATACGAGGTAGTAATCAACCAGTGCATTTATCAAACACGCGATTATATTCGATTTGGGGGTCGGAACACCAGGGTCAGAACATAAATTTCTATCCCAGGGTAAAATTGCGGATTTCCTTGTCTGGTGTGTAAGAAAGGCAATTCTACTAAGTACCCAAAAAATAATGAAAATTATCCCTTAATAGTAGCAGTGGCAACTTAAATTGGCAAAGCAGGACAGGACAGTTGTCAGTTTAAGTCAAATTTGGCAAATCCACAAGAAGATGCAGTTATTTCCAAATGAAATAAATTGTCATATACACCATACCTTTGTTTTGTCTTACATTTGAAGTCACATGGTTTAACATTTTATTAACAGAATATTCCAAAGGCAGGTGCAAACAACACCGTCAATAACTTATTTATTTCTGGATGGATTTTGAAATTACTTTGAAGAAATGTTAACCATCATGAGACGATGTGTCATGTGCAAACCCAGATCCGTACATCCAAGGTCAAGGTTGTCCTTAGAGGTGAAATGTAAAAAAATGGTCCGAAACTTAAACACATTCAATAACTTTCTTATCTCTGAATGGATTTTGAAATTACTTGGCAGAAATGTTGGCCATCATGAGACAATCGGCCTCACTCAAAAATCAAGGTCCTTACCTCCAAGGTCAAGGTCATACTTAGAGGTCAAACGTGAAAAAAGGGTCCAAAACTTAAACAATAACTCAATAACCTTTCTATGGATGAATATGAACATAGGCATATTTTCAGGCGGGGGCATCCGTGTCCATACTATGGACACATTTCTAGTTTCTACACCCAATGTCCTCTGGTGAGAGACCACCTTTAGACTGTCCAAAAGTGATCTTTAAGACCACTTTTGGATAGTCCCAAAGGTGGTCTGAATATAGGAATTTTACTGTATTTTATTTTTTGCAGATGTTCCTGATCAGACAGTGATAGACAGTGTTCTCAACATGGATCTCAATGCTTCATCTACATCTATTGGTTCCCCTGCTCTGCTGGGCTCATTTCCAGTAGATGTAGTGGTACTGATAAGAGTGGAACCATCCGTTATCAGGTAAGCAGATTAGGGTTAAAGGATACAAGCAACTTTTGGGGAAAACCTGTTCTTTCAGCTCACTTACAAAGGTGCAGATTGGCCCAGGCCCATCCGGGCTTGGAGAAATAGATTGGGCTGCATGGTGCTTCCAATCAGAGCTGAAACAGACCAAACATGAATACTGGTAAACCGCTAAGAAGGTCTAAGCCTGCCCAGGCAAAGTGGTGTGAGTCGGACTGTCCCTGCATATAAACCCTATTGGTTTGTTTGGACAGTAGGGCTTGAGATGTCATTTCATCTCAATGTTGGGTAAAAGTCCCACAAAATTGGAATCAAACATTTCCAAAATGACCTAATAAGTGTTGACAGGGATGTAAAACCTCAATTCAGACAAACCACAGTGCAGATCAGCCTGTGCATACTGCGCAGTCTGATCAGCTCCCTAGTTTTTGCTGCTTGGATAGTACAGTGCAATGTCAATACCTCTAGTTTCTTTATCTTCAATGTCAAGGTTCTTGGTTAGCTAGTCTGTGTAGCTATCTACAATGTCAAGGTTCTTGGTTAGCTGCTCTGTGTAGTTATCTACAATGTCAAGGTTCTTGGTTAGCTGCTCTGTGTAGCTATCTACAATGTCAAGGTTCTTGGTTAGCTGCTCTGTGTAGCTATCTACAATGTCAAGGTTCTTGGTTAGCTGCTCTGTGTAGCTATCTACAATGTCAAGGTTCTTGGTTAGCTGCTCTGTGTAGCTATCTACAATGTCAAGGTTCTTGGTTAGCTGCTCTGTGTAGCTATCTACAATGTCAAGGTTCTTGGTTAGCTAGTATGTGTAGCTATCTACAATGTCAAGGTTCTTGGTTAGCTAGTCTGTGTAGCTATCTACAATGTCAAGGTTCTTGGTTAGCTAGTCTGTAGCTATCTACAATGTCAAGGTTCTTGGTTAGCTGCTCTGTGTAGCTATCTAAAATGTCAAGGTTCTTGGTAAGCTAGTCTGTGTAGCTATCTACAATGTCAAGGTTCTTGGTAAGCTGCTCTGTGTAGCTATCTACAATGTCAAGGTTCTTGGTTAGCTGCTCTGTGTAGCTATCTACAATGTCAAGGTTCTTGGTTAGCTGCTCTGTGTAACTATCTACAATGTCAAGGTTCTTGGTTAGCTGCTCTGTGTAGCTATCTACAATGTCAAGGTTCTTGGTTAGCTGCTCTGTGTAGCTATCTACAATGTCAAGGTTCTTGGTTAGCTGCTCTGTGTAGCTATCTACAATGTCAAGGTTCTTGGTTAGATGTTCTGTGTAGCTATCTACAATGTCAACGTTCTTGGTTAGCTAGTATGTATAGCTATCTACAATGTCAACATTCTTGGTTAGCTGCTCTGTGTAGCTATCTACAATGTCAAGGTTCTTGGTTAGCTGCTCTGTGTAGCTATCTACAATGTCAAGGTTCTTGGTTAGATGATCTGTGTAGCTATCTACAATGTCAAGGTTCTTGGTTAGCTAGTATGTGTAGCTATCTACAATGTCAAGGTTCTTGGTTAGCTAGTCTGTGTAGCTATCTACAATGTCAAGGTTCTTGGTTAGCTAGTCTGTAGCTATCTACAATGTCAAGGTTCTTGGTTAGCTGCTCTGTGTAGCTATCTAAAATGTCAAGGTTCTTGGTAAGCTAGTCTGTGTAGCTATCTACAATGTCAAGGTGCTTGGTAAGCTGCTCTGTGTAGCTATCTACAATGTCAAGGTTCTTGGTTAGCTGCTCTGTGTAGCTATCTACAATGTCAAGGTTCTTGGTTAGCTGCTCTGTGTAACTATCTACAATGTCAAGGTTCTTGGTTAGCTGCTCTGTGTAGCTATCTACAATGTCAAGGTTCTTGGTTAGCTGCTCTGTGTAGCTATCTACAATGTCAAGGTTCTTGGTTAGCTGCTCTGTGTAGCTATCTACAATGTCAAGGTTCTTGGTTAGATGTTCTGTGTAGCTATCTACAATGTCAACGTTCTTGGTTAGCTAGTATGTATAGCTATCTACAATGTCAACATTCTTGGTTAGCTGCTCTGTGTAGCTATCTACAATGTCAAGGTTCTTGGTTAGCTGCTCTGTGTAGCTATCTACAATGTCAAGGTTCTTGGTTAGATGATCTGTGTAGCTATCTACAATGTCAAGGTTCTTGGTTAGCTAGTATGTGTAGCTATCTACAATGTCAAGGTTCTTGGTTAGCTAGACTGTGTAGCTATCTACAATGTCAAGGTTCTGGGTTAGCTGCTCTGTGTAGCTATCTACAATGTCAAGGTTCTTGGTTAGATGGTCTGTGTAGCTATCTACAATGTCAAGGTTATTGGTTAGCTAGTATGTGTCGCTATCTACTATGTCAATGTTCTTGGTTAGCTAGTATGTGTAGCTATCTACAATGTCAACGTTCTTGGTTAGCTGCTCTGTGTAGCTATCTACAATGTCAAGGTTCTTGGTTAGCTAGTATGTGTAGCTATCTACAATGTCAAGGTTCTTGGTTAACTAGTCTGTGTAGCTATCTACAATGTCAAGGTTCTTGGTTAACTAGTCTGTGTAGCTATCTACAATGTCAAGGTTCTTGGTTAGCTAGTATGTGTAGCTATCTACAATGTCAAGGTTCTTGGTTAGCTAGTATGTGTAGCTATCTACAATGTCAAGGTTCTTGGTTAGCTGCTCTGTGTAGCTATCTACAATGTCAAGGTTCTTGGTTAGCTAGTATGTGTAGCTATCTACAATGTCAAGGTTCTTGGTTAGCTAGTCTGTGTAGCTATCTACAATGTCAAGGTTCTTGGTTAGCTAGTCTGTAGCTATCTACAATGTCAAGGTTCTTGGTTAGCTGCTCTGTGTAGCTATCTAAAATGTCAAGGTTCTTGGTTAGCTAGTCTGTGTAGCTATCTACAATGTCAAGGTTCTTGGTTAGCTGCTCTGTGTAGCTATCTACAATGTCAAGGTTCTTGGTTAGCTGCTCTGTGTAGCTATCTACAATGTCAAGGTTCTTGGTTAGCTGCTCTGTGTAGCTATCTACAATGTCAAGGTTCTTGGTTAGCTGCTCTGTGTAGCTATCTACAATGTCAAGGTTCTTGGTTAGCTGCTCTGTGTAGCTATCTACAATGTCAAGGATCTTGGTTAGCTGCTCTGTGTAGCTATCTACAATGTCAAGGTTCTTGGTTAGCTGCTCTGTGTAGCTATCTACAATGTCAAGGTTCTTGGTTAGATGGTCTGTGTAGCTATCTACAATGTCAACGTTCTTGGTTAGCTAGTATGTATAGCTATCTACAATGTCAACATTCTTGGTTAGCTGCTCTATGTAGCTATCTACAATGTCAAGGTTCTTGGTTAGCTGCTCTGTGTAGCTATCTACAATGTCAAGGTTCTTGGTTAGATGGTCTGTGTAGCTATCTACAATGTCAAGGTTTTTGGTAAGCTAGTATGTGTAGCTATCTACAATGTCAAGGTTCTTGGTTAGCTGCTCTGTGTAGCTATCTACAATGTCAAGGTTCTTGGTTAGCTAGTATGTGTAGCTATATATTATGTCAAGGTTCTTGGTTAGCTAGTATGTGTAGCTATCTACAATGTCAAGGTTCTTGGTTAGCTAGTATGTGTAGCTATCTACAATGTCTAGGTTCTTGGTTAGCTAGTATGTGTAGCTATCTACAATGTCAAGGTTCTTGGTTAGCTAGTATGTGTAGCTATCTACAATGTCAAGGTTCTTGGTTAGCTAGTCTGTGTAGCTATCTACTATGTCAAGGTTCTTGGTTAGCTAGTCTGTGTAGCTATCTACAATGTCAAGGTTCTTGGTTAGCTAGTCTGTGTAGCTATCTGCAATGTCAAGGTTCTTGGTTAGCTAGTCTGTGTAGCTATCTGCAATGTCAAGGTTCTTGGTTAGCTAGTCTGTGTAGCTATCTACAATGTCAAGGTTCTTGGTTAGCTGCTTTGTGTAGCTATCTACAATGTCAAGGTTCTTGGTTAGCTAGTATGTGTAGCTATCTACAATGTCAAGGTTCTTGGTTAGCTAGTCTGTGTAGCTATCTACAATGTCAAGGTTCTTGGTTAACTAGTCTGTGTAGCTATCTACAATGTCAAGGTTCTTGGTTAGCTAGTCTGTGTAGCTATGTACAATGTCAAGGTTCTTGGTTAGCTAGTCTGTGTAGCTATCTACAATGTCAAGGTTCTTGGTTAGCTAGTCTCTGTAGCTATCTGCAATGTCAAGGTTCTTGGTTAGCTAGTCTGTGTAGCTATCTACAATGTCAAGGTTCTTGGCTAGCTAGTCTGTGTAGCTATCTACAATGTCAAGGTTCTTGGTTAGCTGCTCTGTGAAGCTATCTACAATGTCAAGGTTCTTGGTTAGCTAGTCTGTGTAGCTATCTACAATGTCAAGGTTCTTGGTTAACTAGTCTGTGTAGCTATCTACAATGTCAAGGTTCTTGGTTAGCTAGTCTGTGTAGCTGTCTACAATGTCAAGGTTCTTGGTTAACTAGTCTGTGTAGCTATCTACAATGTCAAGTTTCTTGGTTAGCTAGTCTGTGTAGCTGTCTACAATGTCAAGGTCCTTGGTTAGCTGCTCTGTGTAGCTATCTACAATGTCAAGGTCCTTTGTTAGCTGCTCTGTGTAGCTATCTACAATGTCAAGGTTCTTGGTTAGCTGCTCTGTGTAGCTATCTACAATGTCAAGGTTCTTGGTTAGCTGCTCTGTGTAGCTATCTACAATGTCAAGGTTCTTGGTTAGCTAGTCTGTGTAGCTATCTACAATGTCAAGGTTCTTGGTTAGCTAGTATGTGTAGCTGAACAGGCCAGTTTTCTCTTTCCTGGATGCAAAGACCAGATAACATCATAGTGTCCCTTTATCAAAGCGTTGGTTACCGCCAAAATCCAAAAAATTCGGACACTTTAAGAACTTACGGTTATTCTCTGACAGTTTTGAGAAATTTGTTTCCTGATCCAGCAAGGTGTCCGAAAAGTGCAGACATGCTGGCAAACAGTGTAGATCCTGATCAGACTGCTCCTTCAGGAGCAGTCTGATCTGGGTCTGAGCTGTTTGCTTAGGCCTAACTGTCCCAATACTTAGGATTATTACGGTATATTTTCTAGTCCTTTGGGTTCATTGATTCCACTGCGGGATTCCTGAAGTATTTGAGAGTCACTGATGAGGCGTAACTAGTTGAAACTAGCTAGTCCAGCCCAGAAGAAACTTGTGAATGCTCCACTATTTTCAGTTCTGTGTTGTAGGCCTTGCTTTTTATAGAACCTTTCTTCTGATGTGGCTCAACTGCCGGAAAGAAAAACTCTGGAAAGGGAGGCAATTGGTACTTACTAAAACAATATCCATTCATTGGTTTATCCTTTACCACTCTTTGGGCTAATTCAGCAGACGAAAAATTTATGATAATTTTCATTTTTTTTTTGTGAAAACTGATTTTGACATTTCATGCAAATTGGCTCCAACTTTTTTAGTTGGACATCACTCTAAGTAATGTGATGCCACTAAACACCAATATAATATCACCACAAGATGGCATACATCCTTGCTTAAAGTTCTATCATTATTATAAATCCACGCCCAGAAATGAAAGGGATGCAAGATAAAGAATCTTATACAGGGATTGATAGAAAATTCTGTTCCTCGGTATCAAAGTCCGGCAAGCCTTATGATGCCCGACAGTGACCTTGGGAATGGATTCCTGCTCTGAACAATTTGAGCTCTGTTGTGTATATTTCCAGGTTCAATTGTCTGCCAACATCTAGGGTCGAGTGTCTGTTAAAAATACCATCATTGGAGTTGGTGTTTTCTACAAAGAGGTCTGAAGAAGTTGAGGCCTGGCTCCAGCAGAATGACGGCACACCACCATTGAAGGCTAAATGTAAGTTAGCTGAAGAGTAGAATTTGGCATTTGAAATCAGCACAGTACATGTAGTTAGGCATCTGAAAGTAACATAGAATACATATGAAACCAAGGTCCCCCGCCCATCGGGCTTGATGAGATAGATTGGGCTGCATGTTGCTTCCATGCAGAGCTGAAACTGACATGGAAACTGGTAAACCGCTAAGAAGGTCTAAGTCTGCCCAGGCAAAGTGGTGCAAGTCGGACCGTCCCTGCATATAAACCCTATTGGTTTGTTTGGGCGGTAGGGCTTGAGATGTCATTTCATCTCAGTGTCAGGTAAAAGTCCGTCAACATTGGAAGCAATGCCTCCAAAAAGACCTGAATAGTGTTGATGGGGATGTAAAACTTCAATTCAAACAAACATTTGTAACTAAAGTGTAACGTGAATGACTCTAACAATTGGAAAAGCTATTTGATCAGGATCTACACTGTTTATCATGCAGATGTGAATTGAACAAACACATTACAAGTAATCTGATTAGTTGATAGTTTGAAATAGATGTGGCTTAAATGATTTTTTTAAGTAGAATAAGGGACGTGGCTAAATTGATTTTTTCAGTAGGTTAAGATTTAAAGGCTCATTGCAATAATGCTGCTCTTTCAGTTAACAAGATGAAAGTAAGGGAGAGAAACCTGAGTGGTGGGCGTGACAGTCGAAGTCGTGCCAGCAGTACCACATCAGAAGCTATGACATCATCAGTGTCCTCTGGAGGACTCAGTGTTACAGCATGTTTGTCAGACTTCTCTCTGTATATATTCCACCCATATGGAGGGGGCCAAGGCAAACCAGGGGCACAGGTGTCACCGGCTGGAAGAATACTGGGTATGTTTATCCTATTTACCCTAAATATTCTGAGATAACAAATTCTAACCATATTGCCGTACTTCATACACATATCAGCCATGAAGTACCCTGTCCATTGCCATCAGCTGATCCTGACTTTGACTTTTCATGCTTTGCTGAATAATATTTGTTATACCTGTGATACCTCCTTCATCAGGAGGGAGACTCGCTCATTTTGGTGCTAATTTTTGCCCAATTTATGCTAAATTTTAGTAAAATTTTTTGAGTCTCCCTCATTTGAACTGAGAATTTTCCTATATATTCTTTACCTCTCCCTCAACATAACGGCAAATCTCCCTCTTACAGTTAGACTTTTGGATGAGTCTTTAAACCAAGGTCCTGTCTCCGTATGACCTTAGCTGTTGGCAGAATGTAAAACTCAAACACTCACTCACACCCTCTTACAGTTCAAAAAAATATCCAAGTATGGCTTGGCTGAACAATGTTTAGTCATGCTTTGCTGAACAATGCTTAGCCATGCTTGGCTGAACAATGTTTAGTCTGTGCATTTAGATCCATTTCTTAATCACTGAGGCCTGATGGCTAATGAAGCTTGAAACACACTTCTACAATAACCAAGCCTGCCCACTGCTGTAGACTTTTATTTACTTTTCGTGCTTTGCTGAACAATGTTAAGTTCCTTTTTAGCTCACCTGTCACATAGTAACAAGGTCTTTTCATCTGTCGTCAGTGCGTCCGTGCCTGTGTCCGTAAACAATTTCTTCAAACGACATCTCCTCCTAAACCACTGATTGGATTTTTACCAAACTTCACAGGAATGATCCATAGGTGGTCCCCTTTCAAAGTTGTTCAGATGGTTCCGGTCCGTTGCACATCTAGGTCACAGGAGCCAAAAATTGATATTTTTCACCAAATACTTAAAAAATCTTTTTCTCTGAAACAACAAGGCCCAGGTCTTTGATATTGGTATGAAGCTTCATCTAGTGGACCCCTACCAAGATTGTTAAAATGATAGTGCTGGGGCCAAAAATGCCCCCGCCCCGAGTCCCTATGGTTTTACATAGGATTATATAGGAAAATTGTTAAAAATCATATTCTCTTAAACCGCAAGGCCAAGGTCTTTGATATTTGGTATGAAGCTTCATCTAGTAGACCCTTACCAAGATTGTTCAAATTACAGTGCTGGTGAAATTACAGTGCTGGTGCCAAAAACGCCCCCGCCCCAGGGCCCTTTGGTTTTACGTAGGCTTATATAGGGAAAATCTTTAAAAAACTTCTTCTCTGAAACTGCAAGGCCCAGGTCTTTGATATATGGAATGAAGCTTCATCTTGTGGACCTCTACCAAGATTTTCAAATTAAAGCCCTGGAGCCAAAAATGCCCCCGCTCCGGGGCCCTTTGATTTTACATAGACTTTTATAGGGAAAATCTTGAAAAACCTTCTTCTCTGAAACCACAAGGCCCAGGTCTTTGATATTTGGTATGAAGCTTCATCTTGTGAACCTCTACCAAGATTGTTCAAACTGTAGCCCTCGGGCCACAAATAGAAGCCTCCGTGGTGTAGTGGTTACGCTACTCACCTTGTAAACCAGGGATCGCGGGATTGATTCCGGGCTTCTCCAGACTTTCATATGAGTCTTTCAAAACCGAGGCCCCGTCTCCGTATGACCTTAGCTGTTGGTTGGACGTAAAACTCAAACACTCACTCACTCACTCAGGCCACAGATGCCCCCGCCCCGGGGCCCTTTGGTTTTACATAGACTTATATAGAGATAATCATTGAACATCTTCTACTCTGAAACAGCAAGGCCCAGGTCTTTGATATTTGGTGTTAAGCTTCATCTAGGGGACCTCTATCAAGATTGTTCAATTATAACCCTGAGGCCAAAAATGCCCCCGCCCTGGGGCCATTTGGTTTTACATAGGCTTAAGTAGGGAATATCTTTAAAAAATTCTTCTCTGAAACCGCAAGGCCCAGGTCTTTGATATTTGGTGTGTAGCTTCATCTAGTGGACCTTTGCCAAGATTGGTCAAATTATAGCCTTTGTTAGCTCACCTGAGCCGAAGGCTCATGTGAGGTATTAGTATGCCAATGATACGGCGTCCGGCGTCCGTTGTCCGTTCACATTTTCAACTGAGTATATCTTTTAAGCCAGCTGGCCAATCATGATTGAATTTCATGAGAAGCATTATCAGGTTGGGGGAAAAGATGCATTATGTTTTGGGGCAGACCAGATGGAAACTCTTGTTGCCATGGCAATATATAGCTCCCATAGACTTACAATGGGAAAATCTTAAAAAATCTTCTCTGAAACAAGTAGGCCCAGAGCTTACATATGAAGCATGTAGCAATGTCAAGTGGTCCCCTACATAAATTGTGCCAATCATGCCCCTGGGGTCAAAACTGGCCACGCCCCGGGGTCCCTTAACCCCCCATAGAAATAAATGCTTAAAAAATCTTCTTCTCTGAAACCGCTAGGCACAGAGCTTACATATTAAGCATGTAGCAATGTCAAGTGGTCCTCTACATAAATTGTGCCAATCATGCCCCTGGGGCCTAAACTGGCCACGCCCCGGGGCCCCTTAGCCCCCAAAGACTTATAATGGAAAAAAAGCTAAAAAAATCTTCTTCTCTAAAACCACTTCGCTGTGAGCTTACATATGAAGCATGTAGCAATGTCAAGTGGTCCCCTATACAAATTGTGCCAATCATGCCCCTGGGGTCTAAAGTGGCCACGCCCCGGTTTCCCTTAACCACCATAGACTTATAATTGAAATAAAGGTTTAAAAAATCTTCTTCTCTGAAACCGCTGGGCACAGAGCTTTCATATTAAGCATGTAGCAATGTCTAGTGATCCTCTACATAAATTGTGCCAATCATGCCCCTGGGGTCTAAACTGGCCACGCCCCGGGGCCCCTTAGCTCCAATAGACTTATAATGGAAAAAAAAGCTTAAAAAATCTTCTTCTCTGAAACCGCTAGGCCCAGTGCTTACATATTAAGCATGTAGCAATGTCAAGTGGTCCCCTACATAAATTGTGCCAATCATGCCCCTGGGATCTAAACTGGCCACGCCCTTGGGCCCCTAAGCCCCCATAGACTTAAAATGGAAAAAAAAAGCTTAAAAAATCTTTCTTCTCTGAAACCGCTAAGCACAGAGCTTACATTTTAAGCATGTAGCAATGTAAAGTGGTCCTCTACATAAATTGTGCTAATCATGCCCCTGGTGTCTAAACTGGCCACGCCCCGGGGCCCCTTAGCCCCCATAGACTTTTAATGGAAAAAGTGCTAAAAAAATCTTCTTCTCTGAAACCACTAGGCCGTGAGCTTACATATGAAGCATGTAGCAATGTCAAGTGCTCCCCTACATAAATTGTGCCAATCATGCCCCTGGGGTCTAAACTGGCCACGCCCGGGGGTCCCTTAACCCCCATAGACTTATAATGGAAATAAAAGCTTAAAAAATCTTCTTCTCTGAAACTGCTAGGCACAGAGCTTACATATTAAGCATGTAGCAATGTCAAGTGGTCCTCTTCATAAATTGTGCCAATCATGCCCCTGGGGTCTAAACTGGCCACGCCCCGGGGCCCCTTAGCCCCCATAGACTTATAATGAAAAAAAAGCTTAAAAAATCTTCTCCGAAACCACTTGGCCCAGAGCTTACATATTAAGCATGTAGCAATGTCAAGTGGTCCCCTATATAAATTGTGCCAATCATGCCCCAGGGATCTAAACTGGCCACACCCTTGGGCCCCTTAGCCCCCATAGACTTATAATGGAAAAAAGCTTAAAAAATCTTCTTTTCTGAAACAGCTAGTATTATTAGCTCACTTGAGCCGAAGGCTCATGTAAGGTTTTTTTTTTTTTTTTTTTGGTTTGGGTTTTACGGCCCTTTCAAGATTATTTCACTCATATCGAGCCGATCGTTAATCAGAGGTGGGCGAAAACCGGAGTACCCGGAGAAAAACCACCTGACCTTCCGTTGCAGAACTTGGCGTCTCACACGTGGCCAGAGCGAGGCTCGAACCTACGGCGGTGAGAGACCTAATGACTAAGAGTCAGCGCTCTTATCCACTAGGCCACGGAGGCCCGTCGCTCATGTAAGGTATTGGTATGCCAATGGTCTGGCGTCCGTTCACATTTTCAAATAAGTATATCTTTAAAGCCACTTGGCCAATCATGATTAATTTTCATGAGAAGCATTATCCGATTGAGGGAGAAGATGCAGTATGTTTTGGGGTAGTTCAGATTGAAACTGGTGTTGCCATGGCAACATATAGCTCCCATAGACTTACAATGGGACAAACTTAAAAAATTTTCTTCTCTGAAACCACTAGGCCCAGAGCTTACATAATAAGAATGTAGCAATGTCAAGTCGTCCTCTACATAAATTGTGCCAATCATGCCCCTGGGGTCTAAACTGGCCACGCCCCGGGGCCCCTTAGCCCCCTTAGACTTATAATGGAAAAAACAAACTTCAAAAATCATCTTCTTTGAAACCACTAGGCCCAGAGCTTACATATTAAGCATGTAGCAATGTCAATTGGTCCCCTACATTAATCCTGCCAAACCTGCCCCTAGGGTCCAAATTGACAATGCTGTGTTCCATTAGGAAGAACTTCAAAAAAAATTATGCTCAAAGACCATGAGTCAAACAGCTAAATAAAATGTTCCTCAGGTGAGCGGTTAGGCTCATTGAGCCTCTTGTTGATATTTGGTATGAAGCTTCATCTTTTTAGACCTCCCTCAACATTATGCAAATTATAGCCCGGGGGTCAATAATGGCCCTCCTTAGGGCCAACTTGTTACTCTATGGATCAGTTGAGCGATCCAGGGCCATCATGGCCCTCTTGTTTCAGACACTGAGTTCTTAACTGGTTTAACCATTTGCAAATACTGCAGGCCCTGATTAGATGCTGCATTGTGCAGCATCTAATCAGGGCCTGCGCTGTTTGCAAGTGTGCTGATTTTGGTTTTCACAAATAAAATGGGTAAACAGAACATTAACAAGTCTATGATATGAACATCCTCTTAAATCCCACTTTATATAGAAAAAACTGGGATTTGCAGGGGTATACTTTTCTAATTTCTGTACGAAGACATAGGTTGTGGGTACTCATTAGAACCGCCTCACTGAGGCAGCTCTAACTAGCACCCACAAATTTCTTCTTGAAGACAAGGGTTGTGGGTACTCATTAGAACTGCCTCACTGAGGTGGCTCTAACTCTGTTTAGGTTGTGGGAACTCATTAGAACCGCCTCACTGAAGCAGTTTTAACTAGCATCCACAACCTCTGTTTTGGGTGAAAAATAAGAAAAATATTGAACATTTTCATCAGCCAGTATAGTAGTCGCAGATAAGATTGACTAGGCAGAGCTATAGTTTGTATCTGCCTTAGCTGTAACACAAGCATAGCTGTGGCGTATATGACCATTTCGTCCGCTTGTAGAAAGTGTGCAAAAGGCACTCTACCGAATCTTCTGGTGGTCTCAGCGAATTTGACATATATTGACAACACCTGAATAGATCCGCCTAGTCAATTTTATCTGCGACTTTTATAACAGTTTTGGAGATATGAAAGAAAGCACAATGTTCCACGGATGTGTTATCAAAATGGATATAGATTAATTTTATCTCAAGGGGAATGGGATCACTTTCAGGGTAAGCAACTCGTTCAAAAGTATTTTTGTCTCCCATGTCAGTAAGGGTCAACTCTTAAAGGGAAAGAATTTGCTCCTGAGGAGCAAATTCTTTCCTTTAAGAGTAGACCCCTTTTTCAGCAAGACTGAGCTTATAGAAATGCGAACAGGAAGTCCCGAAAGTTGTCTCCCTTTGAAAAATGGCGGAAAAATGTGCCAGGTGTTCCCATTCCCCCTCAAATCTGAATTGTGATTCATGTTTTGTTTGTTTCACAGGAAGCATACAAGAA
>OY757015.1:38905801-39063509 GCA_963580285.1 Lucinisca nassula | reverse complement strand
TATAGGTCCAGGTGAAAGTTGTATTTTTGAGGAGTGGAATTGCATTTGTATTAGCAGACTTTTTATACACATTAAACTCTTTGAAGTGAGTAGTTACTCAACAAGGATTGTCATTTTCACCTTTGTTATTAGTATTTCTTTAGGGCCCCACTCATTGGGGCTTGGAGAAATAGATTGGGCTGCATGGTGCTGCCATGTGAAACCAACGATGCATGAGTACTGGTAAACCGCTTTGAAGGTTTAAGCCTGCCCAGGCAAAGTGGTGCAAGGCTGTGGTGTCCATAGATATAAACCCTATTGATTTCTTTGGGAGGCAGGGCTTGAGATTTCATTTCATCTTAGTGTCGGGTAAAAGTCCAACTAAATTGGAAGCAACGCCCCCAAAATTATCTAAATAGTGTTGACGGGGATGTTAAATACCAAATACATTTCATACACATATTAAACTTTTTTAAAGTGAGAAGATACTCAATAAGAATTGGCATTCTCATCTTTATATATTAGTATATGTGAACCAATCAAAGAGGAGCTACTCTTCAAGAAAATAGGGAGCAAAATTATTTTCTTCAAGGTTAGCTCCGAGTTAAAACCAGGTATGCTAGAGTTGCTTCTCTTTGAAGTAGAGGCAGTTTCATTCAATATGCCTTGCTTCCAAAGGATAACCCTTTTCTTGAACATATTTTAATGTCACTATAGCTGGTGTTAAGGGAATGTGTGGTGGCCATAAAAAGTCTCCCTGCGCTTCATCATAGTGTAGTTCATATTTTCTTGTCCTTTGGGATCATTGATTCCATTGTGAAATTTTGAAAATATTTGTGGGTCACTGATGACGCCTAATTGACTCCTCCATCAGAAGGTCATAACCACGCCTATGCGTAAATCCTTAGACAAACAACAGTATTTGTGAATGAAAATTGCATTTTTCTGTGAAAAAATCCACCAGTATTACTGTTTGTCTAACCCACAACATTAACCGTTACCTGATAAGCTATTATGGTTGGTCGGATTTAGATGTCAGTGACTGGTCACATGATTTCATGGAGGACTCAATTGGCCGCATCCAGCTAGTCTGGCCCAGAAAACATGTACACTCCATACTTCTCAGTTCTATGTTGTATACCTTGGTTCTAAAGGATAACCCTTTCGTAGAACATATTTTATGTATATATATGTTCTTGCACTTTTCCGAATACTGCTCTCAACTGGACGTATATATATTATATATGTTCTTGCACAAAGTGCTGCATTTATTATTGTTTTTGTACTGAGGAGTTTTTAAAAGGAGTAATTGAGGATAGGAATGAGGTGACATCACGTAAACAAGATTGTGTAATGAATACCCCTCTAAACCCCACTTTATATATAGAAAAGTCTGGTTTATGGGTGTATATATTATTCTCTTTATTTATGCTCCAAGACATAGGTTTTGGCTACTCGTTATAGCCGCCTCAATGAGGCGATTCTAACGAGCACCCACAACCTATGTTTGGAGTAAAAATAAGAAAAATATCTCTAATTTTCATCAGAAAAGTAACCATTTTGGAAAAATGAAAGAATGCGCTATGTCACACGGGTATGTTATCGTAATAAATTTTTATTTCTCCAAAGTTGCAAGGAGCTGTTACAGTTGCAACTTGACGCTATTTTGATGGGCACCTACATTATTTGTTGTAAGGAAATTCTAAAACATACCTGTCACTGAAACAGGTAAAGAATAATTTTCTCACTTTTTTTTCCTTAAAAATAGTGAGAAAGTGCATGTAAGAATGGTCTCAAGAAGGTGATTCTAAAACCGCCAACATACAGGGTATGTTTCCAAAGAAAAAAAGGGAAAATGTCACTTAATTATCTCATAACCATAGCAGACCCGTGCAACTTAGTGTATTTTTACACCTCCAAAATGGGTACTTTTCTGGTGAATTTTTTTTTATATACCGCAAACATAGGTTGTGGGTGCTAGTTAGAACAGCCTCGTTAAGGCAAATCCAACAAGTATCCACAACCTATGTCTTGGAGCAGAAATAAGAAAAATAATGTATACCCCCATAAACCCCAGTTTTCTCTATACAAAGTGGGGTTTAGAGGGGTTTTCATTTCACGGAATTGTTGTCCTGATGCATGTTTTTCCTCCTTATTTAGAGGGAGCCCTGTAATGCATTTTTTTCTGAGAAACGGAGAAAAATTATCTTAGCAATACCCTTAGTTACTCACTTTAATTAGTCCTCATTCTGTGTTGTATTAAAATTATGCTTCAGCTGTCATTTTAAATGGTGCTGGTCATTTCTCATTATCACTGTTTGAAAAGTGTATGCTCATTTCCAGCTTTTCTTAAAAAGGCATGATCATTCTATTGTATAAAGATAGGTTTAATATTGTGTGAATTTGTATATTCTGTATGTTTCACATCATTAACGCTTTCACTTTAATACAGAAATCAGTAAAAGCCTTGATATTCAGAGCTTGGCTAAATTTTTGTATATTATAATTTTTGTACAATTTATTACCTGTTGTAAAGATAAGTTTTGACAAAGCCGTTGTTTAGGAAAAGAGCTAATTTTATATCTATGACTTACTGTGTGAAATGTACATAAAACGGTGCTAAGAAATATATCATAGAATTAATGTTGTTTCCATGACAACCATCTTTTATTAAGTTTTAGATGTCAGTTTTAGACATACCTGTACATATACAACAGTGAGAAAAGGTTGTTCTTATGCTTCATTATATATGGTATATCTTGCATTCTATTTTTAGACTGATTTTATACAGTTCACATATTCAGTTTTCTCAGTGCACTATCATACTTACTATCTCATGTGAAACTTGCTGATGTGACTGCTGAATTTACACTCTCATATAAGCCGGGCACAGCATTTCCTTCAGTCGACATGTGTGCCCAGTGAAGAATCAGATCAGCCTGCACATCAGTATAGTCTGACCAGAGACTTCTCTTGCTGCATGAAGGAGCATTGGGCCCTTATCTGTCCTAAGAGCGCACAGCGAAGACTCTGATCAGACTGATCTGAGTCTGTGCTGGGTGCACATCTTTATTGCAGGTATTGTTGTGTGCTGGCTCATATGATACAGCAGGGTTTGTTTTTTTTTTCGAACAGGTTTGTGGTAATTTTTATACATCATACAAAATAAGATTTCAGTTTTGAGCACTGACTTCTATAGCTACTTAATCTTACAAAAAACAGCGAATATACATACAGTTTTCTCCAACTTCTTGTCTGTCAGGTTAAAACTTAAGTAATTTTGATATTAATTTAAATCATTCAAACAGCGAACTAACATCATACAGCCTTTATTTTGTGCCTAAATTTTTGTTTTGTTTCAGCTTTGCCTTTATTAACAATGACAAGAAATGCAACAAGTTCAGTGTGTTTTCACACTTTTTTCTTGCAATCCGGTTTGACATTTCATTCAAACATCTCCATATGAATTCACTTGCAAGAAATAGAGGATCTTACATGAGTGCTCATGTATTATTGAATTTATTTAACGAGTTGAGGAACAGGGATAAAGTGCGAGGCTTTGCCGTTTAATAAATTCAATAATACATGAGCATGAATGCAAGATTCTATTTATCATATGACATTTAAAACGCATTTTATTCACGATTGTTTACAAAAATATCAATATTCCGCCATTAGTAAACATGACGTCATTAAGGACGTTGTACATGTAACGTTACGGGGCGTATCTAACTAATTTGCATATTTAATCCACTAGTTGATTATCGAAAATAATACATGGCGTTATTACACTCTCAGACGCGACGTCATATGATAAAATTAGATAAAATATGCTTTTAGATAACATTAAAATCAGCTAGTAAAAGGTGAATACCTTTTGACACTGTATGCAATAGCAGAAGACTATTTCATTTTATGAAGAAGTCCTTGACATTTCTTTCTTCCATTCTCCGTTTGGGCAATTTGAATGAAATGTAAACATCATGTGAACAAACCGGTGAAATGAACACCCCCTAAACCCCACTTCATATATAGAAAATTGGGGTTTACGGGGTATACATTATTTTTCTGATTCTGCTCTAAGACATAGGTTGTGAGTACTCGTTAGAACTGCCGCAATGAGGCGATTCTAACAAGTACCCACAACCTATGTTTGGAGTATAAATAAGAAAAATATCACAGATTTTCTTCAGAAAAGATGCCATTTTGGAGATGTGAAAAAATGCACTATGTTGCACAGACTGATGTGTGATCATTTTGGGCTTGCTGTTAACCTGCTAACAGTTTAACTTGGCAGTTAAAAGGTAAAAAAAAGAAGTACCGGTATACCATATTCTTACTTACAAAGTGCATGTTTTGTTTTAGTTATGTTTGAATTCTTTTGTGTTTAATATAATGTTCTATAGACTGGTAATAATGAGCTCTTGAGGGTATCAGAGGAGTCAAGTAAAGATAATTTACTCCAACTTTTACTGGAACTGGTATTCTTGGATAATTTTCCTTAAAAAGTTATGGTGTAAGTGAAAATTGTGAACATCTGTGGGAATGTTCTCAAAAAGGTATCTTATTCACCTAATTGCTTGCCAAAACATTTTGACAGGTACTCTCTTATTGTTATGTGGAAGTAGATAAATTTATCCCAGAATTATCATCACGTAAACAAGTTTGTGAAATGAGCCCCCCCCGCCACTAAATCCTGCTTTATACAGAGAAAACTTGGGTTTAAGTGGGTATTCATTATTTTTCTTATTTCTGCTCCAAGACATAGGTTGTGGGTACTCGTTAGAACCGCCTCATTGAGGCGGTTCTAACGAGCACCCAGAACCTATGCTTGCAGTATAAATAAGAAAAATATCTGGGATTTACATCAGAAAAGCAGCCATTTTGTCGATGTGACAAAGTGCACTATGTCGCACTGGTGTGTTGACGTAATGTGAAATACAACCCTTAAGACGGCAAGAAAACTTGCATTGGAAAATGTCTTCTGTTTATTTGATCTGTTGCATCCTCTTGCAAAACTTCTTAAAAAATGTTTTTTGCTTACAGGCAAACAGTGTGGGCACTGTGATCTGGGTCTACGCTGTTTGTAACAATGACTTTTTAAAGTAACAGCATACTACAAAGCAGATAACAAGTGTTGTGATTGGCATTGTAAGAGTTAAAGGATATGTTTCAAAAGAAAGCAGTCTGACTGGGAATTATCAGTTACCCCCTATTGCATTGTAACATCTTCCCCTGATAAAGATATGCTATCTCAGGACAAGTAAGCTTTATCACATGAATTGCACTTTTTGCACTTTTATGAATGAACCGTATTCCTGGAAAAATTGATTAAAAATGTTATTATACCACAACCTCGCTATAACTTGGTTCATTATAACACTGGTTTTGTATATAACACAGTTTCAAGATGGATCCCAAATATGTATAGATTATATAGAAAAATGACCATAAATGGTCATTTTTCTATATAATCTATACATTTTTGTTTGGATATAACTCGGTTGTTTAACTAACACGGTTTCTGCTTTGGATCGCATCAATAGTGTTATAAGAGGTTGTGGTGAATAACCGGCATGAAAAAATGGCATAGAATGAATTATGGCCAGATGATGCTAAATATATGAACCGATTATTGCGTGCCGGAATGTTGGAAAACACTAAGAACAATCGATAACTGATCGTAAATTGCATATTTAGAGTGTACAAGGGAATAAACAGATAAATAGCATCGCAGATTAGTGTCATTTGATATCAAGTCTATCAGGCTCGGCTTTGATGAATGTGTCTAGAATCGCTCCGCAAGCTTTTTGATTCTACAAGCTTTGCCTGATAAACTTGATATTAAAAGACACAAACCAGGGGCCATTTGTTCAAAACTAACGATGTTGTTAGCTAACATATCGTTAAAACTTTGATCATTATATATGGCAAATATGCTAATATTTTTGCTGAAAAAATGGGAGCAGCTTATTTTTGCTGAAAAAAATGTGAGCAGTTGTTTCAGCAAAAATACCAGAATATTAGATATTTTACTTACTAGAACAGTTAATAATTAGACCACTAACAAGCTCGTAAAGCTAACGATGCTTTGAACAACTGGCCCCTGGTGTTCTCTCATTAATCCTCGATGATGAAACCTGGGTCCAGTTTTCAAAGCAAAACTGTTTGTTACCATAATGTTTAACCCTTGTCCTGCTGAATAAATAAATATAACCACAGCCATTTCAGACTTCCATCAAATCAGATTACTTGATGTAATTTATTCCTACAAAGTCTTAAATTGTCGGAATATATGCCAATCAGATGGCTTCTTTTGATGCTATTCACTAAAATAATTGTACCGATTGGCTACTTGTACCATGATTGGTTACTCCACCCATCAATGAAGGCTGATGATTGGCTCCTCTGTCTTGAGTATGTTGTGCATTATGGGATATGTGTTCTGTGATTGTCCGGTCGTTAGGCTTGATGTTGTCTTGCTCACTTCATTTTTCACACTGAAAAGGCGTAAAACGTCTGTTATGGTGCTATCTTACAAGACAGCAGTTGAAGATTGTATCCTACAGTCCATTTCATTGTGAATTCTATTAAACCTTTACCTTTACAATAAGAGAACTCGACCGTGCAACATAGTGCATTTTTCGCTTTTCCAAAATGGCTACTTTTCTGATGAAAATCCTTGATTGTTCTGTTATAAATGTTCGAAACAACGGTTGAGGGTGCTCGTTAGAACCGCCTCAGTGAGGCGGTTCTAACGAGTACCCACAACTATGTATTGGAGCAGAAATAAGAAAAATAGTGTATACCCCCGTAAACCCCAGTTTTCTCTATATAATGTGGGGTGTAGGGGGGTCTTTATATTACGGACTTGTTCACGTGATGACAATTTATGTAATGGAAGAGAGAGAGTAGTTTGATTTTTGAAGCAATTGTGTCGCTTCCCTTCAAGGACTATTTTTTTAGGGAACCTTTGCCTCTGGGGAGAAAGGTGACAAATTTTTCTGCTACCTTTATCTTCCCTCGAAAATAGAGGCAAACTGGTCAGGCGTATTACTTAAACTGTCTGCGGCATTTCAGAGCATTTGTTCTTTATATAAAGTACATACTGGTGAATGTTGCCTGCTTTTTCTGATCTGAGTGATTTCCCTTGGTTCTGATGTCTGTTTATAGGTCAGTGATTTTGAACTATTGATTGATTGTATTGGAGTTTAACGGCCCAGTCAACACTATTTAGGTCATTTTTGAGCTGGTCAGTTTACCTATCAACACTTTCCTGGGCAGGCTTATACGTAAGGGGTTAACCAGTACAGTGCACATTCTTTTGCCAGAAACTGACAACTGCCCTTCTTGAATCAGCGGAAGGGAGAGACTGACCGTAGAAAAGATTTCATGATCAATCTCCACGAAAGAATGTTGCCAACCCCGGTGGGAGTCGAACCCGCGTCCCCCTGATCACCAGTCAGACGGGCATCCGACTGAGCCAACGAGGCCGGCAATTTTGAACTAAGACAGTGATTTTAAACTTCAGTGATGTAGACTAGTACAGATACTTATGCAAACAGTGTAGAGTGAGCCATCCCATCAGGATCTACACTGTTTGCTGGTCTGTTAATGATTTTTACTAAAAACCATATGTATCCAAATTCAAAGATGTTTTTTTTCGCCCATCTCTGATTAACGATCGGCTTGATATAAGTGAAATAATCTTGAAAGAGCCGTAAATCCCACCCCCTATTAAAAGATGGAAGAGTCCACTTCAAAGAGTGAGGGGTGAAAGTGTTAACACAAACTACTTTACCGTCAGATCGCATCATAACAGAAGCTTAGTCATATCATTTCACTAGTTAAAGTCATCACATGCTTTCAGTGTATTACTGTATATATGTTCATGACATTTGTGTATATACTGTACACATGTACATACTAGATTCTTAATTGGTTGTACATTAAGTTTGTTTCAACTATCTGAAAGATAGGGGAATAATTGCCAGTAAGTGTGTGTCTTTTTAATTTGTCTACTTCATTTTTATATGGAAGGTCTTATTTTTTATGATAATTGATTTCATTTTACACAGTAAAGGAAGTATGCATGTATTGACTATTTTGTTCCCTGAAAGGTTATGGTTAAAAAAATGAAATTCCATTATCTAGACAAGGTAAAATTAAGACAAATTTCTTTGAAAGTCATCATTTAAGGTCCTACTTTTCTACACCCAGTGTCCTTTAGCAAGATCTTTTCTACACCCAGTGTCCTCTAGCAAGAGACCACCTTTGGGACTGTTCAAAAGTGGTCTTTAAGGCCACTTTTGAACAGCCCGCAAGGTGGTCTGCACATAGGAAATTTATTATATAATTTGTATGTAAAGCTATCAGCTTTTATTGCATCACATTAACAACTTTACAAGTCTGTGTAATGGACACCCCTCTGCACCCCACTTTATATAGAGAAAACTGGGGTTTATAGGTGTATACATTATTTTTCCTATTTCTGCGCTCCAAGACATAGGTTGCGGCCCCGATTGGGCTTGAAGAAATAGCTGGGCCGCATGATGCTTCCACGCAAAGCTGAAACCGACCACACAAGGATCAAAGCCTGCCCAGGGAAAGCTGTGCGAGTCGGCCCGTCCATGATTATAAACCCTTTTGGTTCCTTTGGGCAATAGGACTTGAGATGTCATTTCATCTTAATATCGGGTAAAAGTCCCACCAAATTGGAAGCAGCATCTCCAAAATGACTTATATAGTGTTGACGGGGACGTTAAACTTCAAATCAAATCAAACAAAACTAAGACATAGGTTGTGGGTACTCGTTAGAACCGCCTCAATGAGGCGGTTCTAACGAGCACCCTCAACCTATGTTTGGAGTATAAATAAGACAGATATCACAAATTTTCTTGAGAAAATAAAAATAACAGTTTTGGAGATATGAAAGATTGCACTATCTCACACGGGTGTGTAACTGTCATGGGTTCAGTGATTCAGTGTTACTTAATTCCCTTCGTGGCATCTTAAAATGATGATGGTTTTTTTTTTTAAGCCTAAATATTATGATAAGTTTGATAGAGATATGTCTTAATTGTATCTTCAGTCTGTTCCATTTAAACAAAAAATGCTCATATCAGTTTCTTTTTCATTATTTTCAGAGAAAATGAGATTCGCTTGAGTTGTGTCATGCCCATTTTCTTTCAAAATCAAGGTTTTCTTTTTTTAAATTTATCTGCTGGATTGGGATTTAGTGGTTTGCATGTTTGATATTGGAAACATTGAAGGTTTCTGGTCAACGCTTCAGCTGGTTCCCTGACATATTATATTTTATATTACCATAATGACCCTTAGTGTTGGGACAGGCAGGACTAAGCAAGCAGTCTTCAGGAGCAGTCTGATCAGGGTCTACACTGTTTGCCATTCCATCCACACCTTTTGGACTACTTGCTGGATTGTGAAACATATTTGTTAAAATTTTAGGAGAATTACAGCCAGCCCTCAAGTTGCCCAAATTTTTATAATTTTTACGGTAATCTTCCTTATCTGCCGTAAGGAGTAGATGCATTGGTCAATGCACGTGCAATAGTTTCTGCCCCCATTCCAGATGTACCTTCATTACGAAAACACGCCTATACAAATGCATTGTAAATTTTACCACCGAAAAATGAAAATTTTCAGATGAAAAATTGTGATATTTTTCTAATTTCTGCTCAAAATATAGATTTTGGGTGCTCGTTAGAACCGCCTCATTGAGGCGGTTCCAACGAGTACCCACAATCTATATTTTAGGGCAGAAATAAGAAAAATAAGTTTTACCCCTGTAAACCCCAGTTTTACTATATAAAAGTGGGGTTCACGGGGGTCAAAATTATATAGGCATGGTTTCGTGATGTTGTGTAAGCAAATCAAGGGCTACACTGGACTGTGGAAACATGTTGTGATTGGTATTTGGATGTGAGTTTTCATTTCTCAGGGACCACTTATGGTCATATTTTTAGGGGTCTGTACGGGAAGAACCAACTCTGCTATGATAACTACATTAAAATCCTGCTTAACGCCACAGAACATTTCGATAAAATTTGTCTGAACAGTCTTTGGAACACATGTCCGTGTGCAATAATGGCATCCAATATGGTGTCAGAAGTGACAAATATTAAGTAAAAATTGTAATATCTTTATTTTTATCTTTAAACATAGATTGTGGGTGCTCTTTAGAACCGCTTCATTGAGGCAGTTTTAAAGAGTACCTACGACCTATGTTTTTGAACAAAAATAAGGCAGATAACGTATACCCCGGTAAACCCCATTTTCTCTATATAAATTGGGATTTAGAGGGGTCTACTTTTCACAGACTTATCATGATGGTAAAATCTGGACTGGTCTGGGTTTACAATGTTTGTTGTGTGACATATACAACAGATAATTGCATAAACATCAGTATGGCAGCAGAATAGCTAATAAAAATTTAGAGAACCTGTCCTATTGTGAAGTTTTCACTAGACTTTTTGCCTTTGTATCTTTTGTTATTACAGGTATGTACAGTTTTTGTATTTATCCATTATGATAAGATATCCGCACAAGACTGCTTTCTTTCACATCTTCAAACTAGTTGATTTACTGAAGAAAAAATGTGATATTATTCTTATATACACTCAAAACATAGGGTGTGGGTACTCGTTAGAACCGCCTCATTGAGGCGGTTCTAACGAGTACCCACAACCTATGTCTTGGGTCAGAACTAACGAAAATTATGTTTACCCCTTTAAACCCCAGTTTTCTCTATATAAAGTGGGGTTTAAGTGGGGTGTTCTTTACACAGAATTGTCAGCCTGATGTTTTCTCCTATATTGTCACAAAGGAGAGTTCTTCCCATGCAGAGCCAATCTCCTTTTTGTTGTGTGCCATTCTGGTTGTGTTTAATTAGATGTTCCAGGTTGGAAAAAGATGATTTTTAATTGTGATTCTGTGTTAATGATTAAATTATTGTTCATATAAATAGTTGATTATGTTACAGACCAGTTAATGTAAGGAGCTGATTCTTACAATAAAAATACAAAAATCCTATGTATTGTCTATTTTATATTGAACCCTAAAGAAAGCATCTTCAGACTGATACACTTATACACCACACCACCCAGGGAAAGGAACACCAAGATAAAACATCTTCACAATAATGAAAACATCACAAGGTTAAAGCCAAAAGGACAGTTACTTTCCCTCAAAATGGCCAAATGGCTATCCAAAATAATAAAAAAATATTAGCAATACATACATTCCTGCTCCCCACACCCCATTGGGGCGTGGAGAAATAGATTGGGCTGCATGGTGCTTCCACACAGAGCTGAAACTGACCGTTCACAAGTACTGATAAAACGCTCAGAGGATCTAACCTTGCCCAGGCAAAGCTGTGCGAGTCAGACCATCCAGGCTTATAAACCATCTCAACGTCAGGTAAAAATCCCAAGAAATTCGAGCAACATCTCCCAAATGGCCTATACAGTGTTGATGGGGACGTTAAACCTCAAATCAAACAAAACCATGCATGCAAAGATGAATATTCATAGTAAACCAAAACAGAAGAACCACCTTGGAATGGTCCGTAAAAAGTTATTTTACTGGGAAGGTGGTTTTAATCCTCACCCTAGGTTCTGTTGTTTAGACGACCGGCCCCGATAGCTCAGTTGGTAGAGTGTCCGCTCCGTGGAAGGGGAGGTCTCGGGTTCGATCCCGGGCCGTGACATACCAAAGTCGTAAAAAATGGTACAAGCTGCTCCTTGCTTGGCACTCAGATTTACGGGGTAGAGCTAGGACTGGTCGACCCAGTGTCAGGATAATGTGACTGGGTGTGGTATCATGTAATATGTCTGGGACATGATACTTCAGTGAGGCAGCACTATAAAAGTGAGCATTGAGCTCCCTGTTGCAACCAGACACCATCGTGATATTTACCTGTATTTACCTGTATCTTCTGACCGTTGTGTAGCACATATTGCTAATGATGGCCATATAAGTGAGTCGTTTGTGACTCAAGCATAAAAACGTCCACTGCTGATAATGTGTGTGTGTCTGTTAAATAGGTGCGAATTTATTCTCTTTCGTCTTCCAGTCTTCATTCAGGTGGCTCTTGAACATGTTAAGCGACGTGGCACTAACTGTGTTTGAAGATAACTTGTTCCAGCTGTTCACAACGCGATGACTGAATCTATTCTGTCCCAGGCGGGTTCTCGCGAGTGATTTTGTAAGCTTAAATTGATGTCCACGGTTTGTGTTTGATGCTAGTTGAAGATTTCTTATTTCTACTATGTCGTATTTATTCATTATTTTGAAAAGTTGTATCATATCTGTTCGTTCCCTTCGATAACTTAGAGTGGGGAGTCCCAGGTGTTTGAGTCTCTCCTCATATGTACGCGTTTTACAAACGGTTACGAGTTTAGTAGCCCTTCGCTGCACGTGCTCGATAGCAATGATGTCCTTTTTAAACGTGGGTGACCATATAATACTTGCATATTCCAGATGAGGACGTACAAAACTCTTATATAATGGAAGAAATATATCCTTGTCCAGACATGTAAAAGTATTCCTGATGTACCCAATAGCCTGGTTTGCCTTTTTTACCTTCTCGGCTATATGTTTGGAAAATTTTAGTTCGTCGTCTATAGTAACTCCTAAATCCTTCTCTTCATGCACCTGCTGAACAACAGTTCCTGACATTTTGTATTCAAATCTGGGATTATCTTTTCCTAAATGTATACTTTTGCATTTGCTAGCGTTGAATCGTAACTGCCACGTTGATGACCAATTATGCAGATTATCCAAATCGTTCTGAATACTGTCGGAGTCTTGTTTATTTGTTACTTGGTTATACACTTTCGTGTCATCGGCGAAAAGTTTAGCAATGTTGCTCACAGCATCTGGTAGGTCATTTATATATATAAGGAATAGTGTGGGACCCAGAACACTTCCTTGGGGAATCCCACTTAGGACATTCTCCCATGGTGATGTTGAAGAACCGACGCGAACTACTTGCTGGCGTCCAGTCAAAAACGATGATATCCAGTTCAGAACATTTCCCCTAATCCCGTAAGCGTGAAGTTTCGATAAGAGGCGTTGATGTGGAACGGTGTCGAATGCTTTCGCGAAATCCAAATATATGCAGTCAACATTACCGCCATTGTCCAGTATGTCGGTCCAGTGTTCTACCACTTCTAGTAGTTGAGTAACACAAGAGTGTTTTTGTCGAAAACCGTGTTGGTGTGGAGAGAACAGATTGTTGCGTTCCATATGTTTCATTACAGCGTCCCTTATGAATGACTCCAATACTTTGCAAAGTATAACTGTTAGGCTGATAGGTCTGTAATTTGCACATGAGTGCTGATTTCCTTTCTTAAATAAAGGGGTCACTAAGGCTTTCTTCCACATGTTTGGTATTTTTTCACTAGTGATAGACATATTAAAGAGTTTCGTCACTATGTCACATATTTCTAGACAACATTCCCTTAAAAGCTTGGGATGCACTGCATCAATGCCTGGTGATTTGGATGTCTTAAGTTGACACAGTTTCTTCTTAACCATTTCAGAGCTGACATGAATGTTCTCTAGAGGTTCATCAAATAACTTTTCTGTGATAGACGGTATGATTGAGGTGTCCTCTTCTGTGAATACACTTGCGAAAAAGGCATTAAGGAGTTCTGCTTTACACGTGTCTGAAGATACTAGAGTGCCATTCTCGCTTTCGAGATCACCAATAGAACTTCTAGTTTTTGACTGAGAGCGAACATAATTCCAAAAGGACTTACTGTCACTTTTGATGTTACGTGCGATCTCTCTCAAAGTTTATCTTGGAAAGTCTGCAAGCATGTGTTGCTTTATTTCTTTTCTCTGCGTAGTGTTGGTAATTCTGTTTAGTTTTGCAATGTACATACTTCTTCCACGCCTGCTGTTTGTTCTTGATTGCTAATATTGCTTCCTTATTGAGCCAAGGTTTTTTCTTACATTTATTTGAAGGTTTCACCTTAGGTATATGTTCGTCAATCTTCACGTTTATAGTGTCCAAAAAATTTTCCCAGAAGACTTCTAAGTCACTGCTTTCTATGGAGTCCCAGTTTGTTTGACTAAAACTTTCTCTCATAGTTTGGTAGTTTCCTTTATAAAAGTTTGGTCTAGGAATGTCGCTGGCTTTCCATTCCGAATAGCACATAAATTTAAATACCAAACACAGGTGATCACTGGCACTGATAGGCGACATGTAGTCAAGATCATGAATCATTCCAAGCTCGTTAGTAAAAAGTAAATCCAGTCGCGACGGTGATTGTCCAGCCCTATGCCTTGTATCGCAGTTCACATGCTGATGCAGAAATAGGTCCTTGACTGTTTCCATAAATGCATAGGAACAGCTGTCTATGTTCTCCCTAGATTGAAGAACTTCCCAGTCCAGGCTTCCATAATTGAAATCGCCAATTATCATTATATGAGAGTCTTTAAGACCAACAGCACGATGGAAAAGGTCAATAAGAGCATTGTTGTTTATGCTACATGAAGATGGGCTCCTGTAAACACAACCTACTAACAGACTATCTGTCCCTTTGAGTTTGATTCTGACCCAGACTGATTCTTCAAATTTAAAATCATTTAAAAGTTCAACCGACTGTACATTTAGCAACTGTTTATAGTAGATGATAACACCACGTCCATTTGTAATGGAACGTATTACATAATCGTAATGCTCAACATTAAAGTGTTTATGTTGGATTTTCTTCTTAGCACGATTTCTCTTAGGCAGGATCTCATTAAAGATCATAATATCCGAATTTGTGTTGCTGATGATCACAGAAAGTTCATCTTTCTTGTTTAACAATCCACTATCCAAGTTACTATACAAAACCTTTAAAAAAGAACTATAATCTTCTCTATTTACAAGTTTAAAATTAAAATCGCTTTTTCTCTTGTTCTTAACGAAAGTCCTCCCTGTCTGGGTTGGTTGGGGTTACTTCCCCGAACCGAACCTCAACATTTTCACCTTGGTCTCGCCTCCTAGTAAGTTCCTGTCGGGTTTTTTTACCCTGATTGCGCTGTTGGACTGTCAAATCGCGAACAATGACCGCGTCTTTTAGATCCTCGTCTTCCGGACTAGATATTTTACTAGAGTTTGAGAGCATAAGGCGGCGTTGCTGTTTGGATTGAAACACGAGTTTAAGGGGAACCTTTGTATTAGAGGGTTTATCTTTGTTCTTCATTCTATAACATGCTTTGATTCTATAACATACATGATATGACTGAAAAGTTGTTGAAAGCGACGTTAAACCCGAATTCACACACACACACACACACTGTTGTTTAGACAAATAATTTGTTCAGTCTGCATAAGGGACTTCTAACTTATCATTGCGACATCTGCAAGAACATTCACCTTATTTGCATCATCTGCTGGTTCCTAGTCTGAAGATTATAAGTGTTGGAAAAAGAGGTAACCAGACCCCCCTGACCTTGAAAGGTCAGTTGGGTCTGCTTACCTGTTTTTCCAATATTGACAATGCGCAAGCTGGGAGCCAGCAAATAATGCAAATATGGTGAATAAAAATCAAACAAATACAGAGATGACTCAACAGCATAAAATAACTGAAATACTACAGCAAAAGAAAGTAATTCTGATACAGGTCATTAAACCGTATGTTATCGGTAATTGTCATAATGAAAACATGCCTATACAAATACATGTAAAGTTTGCTGCAGAAAAACAAAAAATTTAAGATAAATTTTTGATATTTTATTAATTTTTCTGCTCAAAATATAGACTGGGAACGTGTAAGAACCATATCAGTGAGACAGTTCTAATGAGTATTCGCAATTTCTTTATGGTCATGGCATAGGGAATATTGCACTGCCCTGCGGTACAAGCCGGCTTTTATAGTGACGTGATAGAGTGTTTGCTTATCCATCTCTTTCACCTGTTAAAAAGCGGTTCCCCTTAATAGCGAAAAGGAGTCCTTTTCGCGAAAAGGATTTTACCCTAAATAGCGGAAAGGACTTTTTTCCTAAAAAAAGGCACTTATTAGGGGTAAAAAAGAAACAATCACTTATTTGTTTTCTTTCTAATCAAGCAGCTTAATTTGGAATTTGATGAAGTCATTTTCACGCAAAATGTGATTAAAATTAAACCTGGTTTGTCGTGTATTCGTTCAGCTCGCGCTAGAAACAGCCGAAAAGATTAAAAAAGAGAGGAAGAATTGAATTCATTTTGTTATTTAGATATTTAACCTTGATCCACCCCTAATTTTGCAAACAGTGTAGATCCAGATAAGATGGCTTCTGAATCTGAGAAAGCTTTTATTTTATACGACCGCAGGAAGTATATTTCTGTTAATACATGCCAACAGGGAAATAGACAATGAGAGTTTACATGGCGTTCCTGCAGCTGACCTGAAAGGATATTAATAATTTCCGAATTGTCTTATTATACACTTGAGTGACTACATCAACACACACAGACAGACGCACGCGCGCGTGCGCGGACGCGTGGACCTGCGTTAATGTCCTTTAACAAGATTGGAACAGGTCGATGAAATTCTAAACTTGTTTCAAAATCAGCAGTTTTCGATCGCAGATCACAGTTTTCGCTTCCGTTTTATTTTTATTTTTTTAAATTATTTCTTTGAACTTTATGTTTTTCATCACACGCACAATGAATATCCTTGTAAACCCGACTTTGTGTGGAATTTCTTTTTTATAAAGGTGACACAGGGGTCATAAATACAATAAACTCCGTATATGGTTTATGAGTTTATGTTGATGGTTGTTCGATGATATATATATATATATGATGAAAATAGAGGGTGCCTGCAACATACAAAAGACAACAATGTGACACCGATCACAGAACAATACACATAACATACAATACAGATAACAGACACAGTTGCAGACGGACGGACGAACAATACAGACAGATCATTCTACAACGGAGTGTAGAAGATATTATTATCTTATGTTACACCGGGATGCATAGGTGATAACTATCAACTATGGTAAAACCACGAAATTATATGACAATAGCAATAACCTTTCAAATAAAGAAATACATATTATAGGAGGGACAATATCGAAGCAGCTGCTATAATGATCAAGCCTTCGCTGTTCCCTTTTGATAGGTACCAACATATATATGTGCCAATAGACTGTAAACAAAAGGCACAAAAAACATCGTACATTTGACAGCTGTCAATCTGTGTTGTCGAGAACTGGCGATACTAGTTTTCAGTTAAATGGGCATAAACAGGGCAACACAAAATACAATGGCATACCTGGCTATATCAATAAATTAACTGTGGTTATGAAAAGTAGAAGTAAAACAAAGATCAGGAATTGATACAATTAACTTACTCCACCCATAAAAGACACCAAAGGGAAAGAAATACAAACATTAAGCGACCAGACCATAATGGAAACCTAAACAAAGGAAGGCCATAAGGACAGTTACTTTCCCACAAAATGGCCATATGGCCATCCAAAACCAAAAGACACAAGTGATACACACAGCAAGTAACAAACAACAACATAAATAAATCGCCACAGAACAGAAAACCACCACAATATATCGAAAATTGTCATCTTCAGCGTGAAGCTGATGGAAATTTTCTTTGTGTCAAAACCGCGTAAAGTGAAGGAAAGGTTAGCAAAGATTATCGGCTATCGGAACACCAATCATTTGTCGTCTCACATACAAAATTATAAAACGGCAGTACTGATTGGTCGATAGGAAAAATAAGTATAGTTTCCAACTCCAGTCCTACGAAATACCGTTGATATATATTTACCGGTACTGGAAAACCGACCTCTGTGACATTCTCCCCTGCTTTGAAAAAATGGCTCCTGACATTTTAAAACAGTAATATATATTTACATTGAATAATGATAGCTGAGTTATAGCTGAGCTTCAAACAAACAAATTCAGAATAGTACTTTATCACAGGCATGCTTATTAATCGCTGGCATCCTGAAAACTGGATTGCTGATATTGGAAAGCTATCCAAATCAGATACAGCTTTATATGCCAACACTGAAACAAAATTCATTACTGACAGCAAATCAGTATTGATCTATTTATATATATATGTAAGCGAGACAATCAACTTGTATCACAACATATATGAGAATTTTTGCTCATAAATTCAGCAGTACATATATCTGAAACTCAGCATTTAAAATTTGGTCAGGATATGTTCAATACAAAATCAAAGCAAGGAGACAAAAACAGACATATGGCCTTCCTTTGTTTAGGTTTCCATTATGGTCTGGTCGCTTAATGTTTGTATTTCTTTCCCTTTGGTGTCTTTTATGGATGGAGTAAGTTAATTGTATCAATTCCTGATCTTTGTTTTACTTCTATTTTACTGATATGACATTCTCCCCTGTATTGAAAATTAAAAGGTATGGGATTTGATAAAAACAGTATAAGAAAATTAGACAAAACATTCCTGGACAGACTGTTGATTCATCAACCAATCACCGTGTCTATCTGGTGGCTGACGAGTTCTACCTGATCTACGGGGTCCTATATCTTGTTCTGCCTGCTCTGTACCTACAACTGACTGTTCAGACTGATCCATAGTTCTACCTACAGAAGATTGATGGCCATGACTAACTAATGGATCAGACTCCTGAGTAATTGTCGTGTCTAACTGACTTCTACCTATGGCTGCTGATGGTCTAATAACTGCACTACCGTATGAATCTTGGTAAGAAGAATCATTGATTGTAATAGACCTTTCAGCACTATCACGAGATGAAACACCAATAGGTAAATTTATTCTCCCATTCCTCCTATGGGGAGGAATGTATCTCGGGACATAGTCAGATTTATCTGATTCTGAATCAGGATCAGAGTCAGAAATGGATACAGCTTTCTGTCTTCTGGTGGTAACTTTCTTAGTTTCGGGACTTACGTTCTGAGTTGGCTCTACATTTGTCTCTGATATACCCGGTATGACTGAAAATGGTAACAGCATGTTCCTGTGTAATGTTTTCACTGTTGAATCACCTGATTCTCTCTGAACAGGAAACACAGGCACATTTTTATCGGGTATACCAGTGACAACATACGGGTGTTTATCCCACTTGTCTGCCAATTTATGCCTGCCCCGCAATCCAACATTTCTAATTAAAACATGGTCCCCTATATCTAGAGTTGCTTCTCTTACTTTTAAATCATAATTTGATTTATTGCGGTTGGCACTCTTTTCAGCTTCCCTTGCAGCGACCTTATAAGCAAAGTTCAGTCGCTTCTTCAATTTGGAAACATAGTGTTCCCTTGAAGAATCTGGCTGAGCTGGGCTTTGTAGGCCTAAATATGCATCCACTGCAAGACGGGGGTGTCTACCAAACATTAAGAAAAATGGAGAGTATCCAGTGGAATCATGTTTGGTAGCATTATATGAATGGACTAACGGAGCCACGTAGGATTTCCAATCTTGTTTCTGGTTGTCTTGCAGTGTGCCGAGCATGTTCAAAAGCGTCTGGTTGAACCTTTCAACCATACCATTCCCCATAGGGTGGTATGGTGTGGTCCTCGACTTTTGAACACCCGCCAGACTGCATAACTCCCTTATGACAGAAGATTCAAAATTTCTTCCCTGATCACTATGTAGCCGAGCATGGAAGCCATAATGAACGATAAACTGTTCAAAAAGGACTTTAGCAACTGTCTTGGCTAACTGGTTTCTCGTTGGAAAGGCCTGGGCGTATCTTGTGAAGTGATCAGTGATCACTAAAATGTTTTCATGACCACCCTTTGACCTCTCCAACGAAAGGAAATCTATACAAACCAGTTCCATTGGCTGAGTAGTGACAATGTTCACAAGCTCAGCACTTGGTTTTGGAACAGTTTTCCGTTGAATGCAACGAACACAATTTTTCAACTTCTGTTCGACACAACTTTCTAAACCTGGCCAATAGAATCTCTGGCGAACCAAGGACAAGGTTCGATCACGCCCTTGGTGACCTAGGTCATCGTGTAAGTGTCTCAAGACAGTATCCCTTAAGTGAGCAGGCAATACCAGTTGACGAGTATTCTGTCCATCTAACACGGTGTTTCTGTACAGAATACCATCAACCAGTGAAAATTTCTTCCACTCACGAAGATATTTTAAAACAGTAGGCGTTTCTGTCTTGAGATCACTGTACTCGGGACTAAAACCCGTTTTAAGTAGATTGATTATCCTGGCAATGCTTGGATCCGCAAGCTGTTCCCTTGACCAGTCAATATCTTTAAGTTCAGATGAAACTGGAGAAGAACCCGGAGAGTGGGTTGAAAGTGTGTCTAAGACATCGTCATCTTTCGAAACAAGCAATGTTTCAACATATGGACATGTATTTCTTTGGACAGTGTATGACTGGCAAATAGCATTCACTGCCTCTGGAAATAACTGTACTGTTTGCTGAGGTCTTCTTGACAAACCGTCAGCATCTCCGTTGGACTTACCACTCTTATACTTCAATTGAAAATTATAAGAGCCAAGAGAAGCCAACCACCTATGGCCAGTAGCATCAAGTTTTGCAGAGGATAACACATAAGTTAAAGGATTATTATCGGTGCACACTGTAAAAGTGTTACCACATAAATAATCATGAAACTTATCTGTCACAGCCCATTTGAGACACAAAAATTCCAGTTTATGGGCTGGATAGAGCTTTTCACTATTTCTCAGACCTCTACTGGCATAGGCAATGACTTTCTCAATGCCATCATGCTCTTGGTATAACACTGCTCCCAAACCATCACAAGAAGCGTCAGTGTGGAGTATAAACGGTTTCGAAAAATCGGCATAAGCCAAGACAGGAGGTGAAGATAACTTATCTTTTAAAGTATTAAAAGCTAATTGTTGAGCATTTCCCCACTGCCAAGGTGCAACAGACTTCTTCTTCTTTGATTGGTCAGAGATTTTAATAGTAGGATGCCCTATAAGAAGATCATTCAAAGGTTTCACAATGCGTGCATAGTCTTTGATAAAACGCCTGTCATAGCCTGTGAAACCTAAGAATGAACGAAGCTCTTTTACATTAGTCGGCTGAGGCCAAGAGATCAAAGCTTCTATCTTGTCGGGATCGGTTTCAACTCCCTTTTCACTGACAACATGGCCAAGGTATCTAACTGAACTCTTAAAAAACACACATTTAGATGCTTTTAGTTTTAAACCATGATGATTTAAACGGCTAAAAACAGCTTCAAGCCTAGAAATGTGTTCTTCGAAAGTTTCCGAAAAAATTAAAATATCATCAAGGAATATAAGACATTCCTTGAGATTCATTTCACCCATACAACTCTCCATTGACCGTTGGAATGTGGCTGGGGCATTAGTTAGTCCAAATGCCATGCGATTGCATTCAAAGAAGCCCAGATTTCCAACGGTGAATGCAGTCTTGTATTTATCGGCTTCGTCAATTTCGACTTGCCAATAGCCACTCCGCAAATCCAGTTTTGAAAAGTATTTTGCACCAAGTAATGTATCTATGGTGTCATCAATGCGTGGTAATGTGTAAGCATCTTTAATAGTACGACTGTTCAATTTCCTGAAGTCTATACAAAAACGAAGACTGCCATCCTTCTTACGAACAAGAACAACATTTGAAGAATATGGGCTACTGGATGGACGGATTGCATCTGCCTCAAGCATTTCCTTCAAATGTTGTCGCACTTCTTCGTATAATCCTGGAGGGATTCTCCTGTAAGGGTCTTTAAAAGGAACATTATCCGTTAAATTTATTTTATGTTTAACGGCATCTGTTCTACCCAAGTCTGTAGGACCTGTAGTAAAAATTTGTGACCAATCACCAAGAACTTGTTTTGCTCTCAATAACTGGTCAGCATTTAGATTTTCACTTTCAATCTTGATGCCTATATCATCTAAAGATGTAGCCATAGACTTATGTTCCTGTTTCTGTGTAGAATCAGGTGTCCATGAATCTACTACATTGACACTAGAAAGAGAGCACAATAAAGATTTTGGAGGAATCTCTACCACTCTAGCAGATAAATTACAGACCCGGACTGGAACACGAACAGTCGCACCATGTGCTTTTAATGAAACAACTCTTGGACATATTGTCAAATTTCCTGATAATGTGCCTTCTATATGTTCTGTCACAGCATTTTGTATATCTTTTGTGCCACGAACAATACCATGTATAGTTTTAACTTCACCAGGAGCTAAACGAATACCATAATTATTGGTAGTTCTGACAGGTATTGTGTCATCACACAAACTATCAAATACTGTTTGCCACTCATTGGGAACATCAGTTTCATGATCTGATTGTTTGCACAATCTAATAACATTGGTACCAATAATGGCTGGTACCTCACTATTATACTCAGTGTCGGCTACAACAAGCACTGGCACAATAAAACTATTATTTCCCAAGCAGGGTACAGACACATCTGCTTCAATAAAACCCTTATATGGAACTTTATCACCAGTGGCACTTGAAACGGACAATGAAAGACCGAATTCACTGATGTTGTGCAAATCTGGTTTAGGGTCCATTGAAGAGTAAAAGGTCTCAGAGATAGATGTTACCATGGAGCCAGTGTCAATTAGAGCAACTGTCTTAACTCCACATATAACAAATTCTCCTTCGTTGGCACTCCCAACTAACCTAATATATAAATTCGGTTTTGTATCAATTGATACACTTGGGCCATGTTGAGAATTAACTGTGGCTTCCTCCGTTTGCCCAGCAACAGAGGAAGATGCTAGTTTAAATGACCGGTATTTCCGGCAGAGCTGTCATCGTGGTATGCTCCACGGCCGTTGGAACCACCACGATAACCTCCTCCGGAACGACCGCCCCTGTTACCTCTATAGGAGTTGTTATTTTGTGAGTTATCATACTGACAACCCCTGCCATAACCTCTTCCGGAACGACCGCCCCTGTTACCTCTATAGGAGTTATTATTTTGGGAGTTATCATACTGATAACCCCTGCCATAACCTCCTCCATATGAGCCTCTACTATAACCTCGGCCTCTGAAACCGCCAGAAGAAAAGCTTTGCTGACTCGAAGAATCTTTCTTTGCTTCAGCAAGAGCCTTACTCTGCTTTTCCAACCTAACCTCCATTGCCTTCATACGGCCCATTAATTCACTCATCTGTTTCAACAGCTGAGTGTTTGTATCCTCAGCGGACACTTGTCCACTAAGTTGATGGGCAGGCTTTTTAGATGGAGGTTTTACACTAGATTCCTCAACATCAACTTTTCTTATTTCCCTTAATAATGATTTAAAATCTCTGACACAGATGCCGCGTAGAGTTTTTTAAGGTTTGACTTTTCAAACCTGTCCAAAAATTGCTACGTAACATAGCATCCTTTGCTACGGCATCTATATGTCCGAAAGATACTGCCCTTGACAGTGTTTGTTCTAACCTTGATCCATAAATAACAATAGATTCATTGTCCTTTTGGCAGTCACTATAAAAAGACTGCATCAAGGTTTCACTAGTAAAAACATTTCCGAAGAAACCATCTAATTTTTCTAGGATTTCATCCACTGTCGCATGTTCACCCAAGGGAACCAACATATCTCTTGCTGTGCCCCTTAGGGAATTGCGAATAGACTGAAAAAGGAGATTTTCAGGTAAGTTTGCAGAATTTTTAAGACATTTAACCTCGAAACTCCACACTTCATACGATGCTTCCCCTTTTTGTGGTTCTTCTGAGCCACTAAATATTGGCAGTTTGGGAACATATGTGTTCTGAAAATTACCAGTACATGTATTTTGCAACAAGGTATTTTGAAGTAAATTTAACCTTGGACTAGCACCTGCACCAGGGTTGACAATTTTGGGTCTAGCTGATGCTGGAGGTGGAAATTTAACAAAGGTGTTGTGTTCACCACTTATTGGTGTACTGGTATTTTGTGTACCCCGATTAGAAGATGAAGCTCGTGCCAAAAGCAACTCATATTCTTCCCTTGTCAAGACTTTATAGTCCGCATCTTCATTAATGGTTTTTACCATTTCTGTCAAATTAAATCCCTTTTCAGTATTTTTAGCCATGATAATTGGGTATTATGAAAATTGGTAAGACCAGTTATCTGAAGACTAGTAATTAATATATCAAATAATTAAATTTAAATACTTAAATTAATCTATGGCTATTACAAAAAATAAAAGGTAATGGAAGGGGAAAAAGGAAATCACCCTGTGGTATCTGTGTAATTAAGTTTTTGTTTGTTTTTGTTTGATTTGAGGTTTAACGTCCCCGTCAACACTGTAAAGGTCATTTTGGAGACGTTGCTTCCAATTTTGTGGGACTTTTACCCGACAATGAAATGAAATGACATCTCAAGCCCTGCTGCCCAATGAAACCAATAGGGTTTATTAGCATGGACGGTCCGCCTCACACCGCGGTTCCTGGACAGGCTTAGATCCTCTAAGCGGTTTACCAGTACTAGTGTGCGGGCCGGATTCAGCTCTGCGTGGAAGCATCATGCAGCCCATATATTTCTTCAGGCCCCGTGTAATTAAATTTAAACAAAATCACAAACACAAAGCATGGTAAGTAATCCACAAAAATCACTACCAATGTAGAGAGCACAATAACTAGCTAACAATAACACACACAATAGAAGGGTACTTACAAAGTAGTAAATTTAATAGAGCTTAGGGTTTAAGTGCGTCAAGTTCAGCGCATTTGCTACACAAGACGTTGGATCACAAAAACTGTATGCACCATTAAACTACCGAAGTAAGTAAAGCAAAATGAAATTATTTGCTTTAACATATAGGCAATATTGGTACTCTCAACACAGGTATCTTAAATAACAGGTAGCCAATCAATGAAAACACAGCTTACAGATCACTGTGTTCACTAATCTTCTGATAAACCATTACCAGGGTGAATGCCTTCTTCAAGCAACAAGCTGTAAGACACAGTTTTTAAGCATTAGGGGATAAAACTTTTTTTTATGATGTCTAGTAACATAATCAAGTGAAGTGCTGCTATAAAGGTCAATAAATCTCTCTTCTTTATTTTTTTCAAAAAGGTCACCAATTTTACAAGCAGAAACACAAATATGCTACTTTGATAGTGTTGATGACTGAAAAACACTAAATATGGAATATTCAGAATATTTTCTACAACTAATAATGACAATTAATTGTAAAATATATAACTTACCTTATATTTCCATCTTCCAGCAGCTAAAAATGTTCTATAAAAGGGTTATCCTTTGGAACCAAGGAGTACACCACAGAAGTGAAAAATATGGAGTGTACATGTTTTCTGGGCCAGACTAGCTAGTTTCGGCCAATTAGGCCTCATCAGTGACCCTCAGATATTTTCAAAATTCCACAATGGAATCAATGATCCCAAAGGACAAGAAAATATAATCTACACTATGATGTAGGGCAGGGAGACGTTTTACCGCCGCCACACATTCCCACACACCAGCTGTAGTGAAGTTAAATATGTTCTATAAAAGGGTTATCCTTTGGAACCAAGGAGTACACCACAGAAGTGAAAAATATGGAGTGTACATGTTTTCTGGGCCAGACTAGCTAGTTTCGGCCAATTAGGCCTCATCAGTGACCCTCAGATATTTTCAAAATTCCACAATGGAATCAATGATCCCAAAGGACAAGAAAATATAATCTACACTATGATGTAGGGCAGGGAGACGTTTTACCGCCGCCACACATTCCCACAAAAAGGCTGTTTAGCATGACAGGAAAACTGTATGGGAAACCAGGATAATAGAACACAGTCACTTCACTTAGCCTGAAATATCATGCAAATGAAACACAGGGCGATAGGGGAGAAAGGGCCTTTAAAATATCAACCACTCTTCACTTACATCCATGGACTTATGATAATGGCCACTGAAATGCTGGAGCAAAAGAAAAACAACAGTTAGACTCCGATGGGCCCGACCAGAGACAAAGCATCAGGTACCAACCAACATAAGCACCAACAACAGCACAAACAACAGCACCAAATTTCGTAAAATCATTCTAACTGTTGGTTTTCTTTTGCTCCAGCATTTCAGTGGTTTCTTGCTGTCGAGTCCTCACCGTTGTCTCACCCCACTCTCTCAACCAACATAAGCACCAACAACAGCACCAACAACAGCACCAAATTTCGTAAAATCATTCTAACTGTTGGTTTTCTTTTGCTCCAGCATTTCAGTGGTTTCTTGCTGTCGAGTCCTCACCGTTGTCTCACCTCTGTGGTTCTTTGATTTTTGTGTTCACGGAGATGTTGCACTGATGAGTTAGGAGGCCTTCATGCGGACTGAACAAATTATTTGTCTAAATCGCGACGGAAGTAAGGGCGAGGATTGTGGCCACGTAAAATCGATTTAAGCCCCCCAGTGGAAATCTTCCACTGACCGTTCCAAGGCGGCTCTTCTGTGGCGAATTATTTATGTTGTTGTTTGTTACTTACTGTGTGTATCACTTGTGTCTTTTTATTTTTGGATGGCCATATGGCCATTTTGTGGGAAAGTAACTGTCCTTATGGCCTTCCTTTGTTTAGGTTTCCATTATGGTCTGGTCGCTTAATGTTTGTATTTCTTTCCCTTTGGTGTCTTTTATGGGTGGAGTAAGTTAATTGTATCAATTCCTGATCTTTGTTTTACTTCTACTTCGATATAAAAAGATTGGGTACAACATAAATGTTATACGACAGACTGCATGCATGGTAGTTAACCCAATCACGGTTGACAACTTTCTTCCCTCTTTAATTGCACGCCGGTGGGTACAGCCTCAGATTCTATGACGGTTCCAGCGTAAAGGCTTATTGAGAATAGAGATATCTTATTCAAGGTAATGTTGGTTGGTGCATGATGCTCTATCTCTGGTTGGGCACATCGGAGTATAACTGTTGGTTTTCTTTTGCTCCAGCATTTCAGTGTTTTCTTGCTGTCGAGTCCACACCGTTGTTTCACCTCTGGGGTTGTTTGATTATTTATCTTCACGGAGATGTTGCACTGATGAGTTAGGAGGCCTTCATGCGGACTGAACAAATTATTTGTCTAAATCGCGACGGAAGTAAGGGCGAGGATTGTGGCCAAGTAAAGTCGATTTAAGCCCCCCCCCCCCTCCCCCTGTGGAATTCGTTTCCGCTGACCGTTCCAAGGCAGTTCTTCTGTCGCGTTTTGTTTTTGTTATGGTTTGTCTTGGGGAAGTTTGTGTCGCTTATTGTTTTATTTTGGATAGCCGATTGGCCATTTTGTGGGAAAGTATCTGTCCTTTTGGCTTTCCGCTATTGATGTTTCCATTAGGTCTGTTGTTTCATGTTTGTACTTCTTTCCCTTTGGTGTCTCTGATGGGAGCTGTGGGTTGATTGTATCGATTCCTGAATACTGCCTCCACTTCTATTTTACGTTGGGACCGTCATAGAATCTGAGGCCTGACCCACCGGCGCGCAACTAAAGGGGGAAGCAAAGTTCTCAACCGTGATTGGTTAACTGCCATGCATGCAATCTGTCGTATAACATTTATGTTGTACCCAATCTTGTTATATCGAAGAATGATTTTACGAAATTGGACGCTGAAGTCATGCGGTTATATATGTTTCTGAATTTATATACTAAGTCACCATAAAATTCGGCTTCTGATGGACCTTGTTGCAGGAGAGATTTAAGTGTAATATTAAATATTGAAATTTAATCAGAATGCCGTCTATAAAATTTTGAAAAGGCTTTTCGTAGTTTATGGGATCGGTAACCCTGATTAAGAGGTTTAGCCGTTAACAATTTATTACGAGTGTTGAAGTCACTTACATGACTACACACTCTAGCAAATCGAATTAAGTGCGAAATATAAACGCCATAGGATGGTGCACCAGGAACATCACCATCCAAAAAAGGAAACTTTACAATCTCAAAATCAAAATCATCGCGTTTATCATAAATTTTGCAAGAAACAAACCCATCTACAACAGATAGATGTAAATCCAAAAACGGGGCCTCGGTATCAGAAGAATGTGCCTTATTCAACTGAAGTTCTGGAGGGGTGGGGGGGGGGAGGGGTAAATTTGACTTATCAAACCATCGAAATAGGTATTATCAATATTTAATAAATCATCCAAATATCTTGAAGTGGAGCTAAAAGCTTCAATGATTTCAGATTGGTTTTCAGCAGAAAGGGACATCATGAAGTCTCTCTCATAACAAAACAAAAACAGATCAACCACAAGTGGGGGCACAATTAGTACCCATCGGAATACTCACAACTTGTCTAAATAACTTAGTACCAAATCTCAAGTAAATATTGTCAAGTAGAAAGGTGAAAGCTTCACACACTTTCTGACATGACCATAAAGTATAATTTGTATGCCCTTCAGAAGTGCAAAAGGCATCTCTGACATTACATGCAAGATACAGGGAGTCTTCCCTATGAAATGTCCTTTCAATTAAATCATTAAGTTTTTCTTTTATAAGATTATGAGGAAGTGTAGTGTAAAGGTAAAGGTCATACTCTGACCACTTACAGACTGCAGATCTGTGACTGGGCCGGTATTGTAAAAAATTAGGCAGAGAGATTACTTAGTTTTACAGGGATGCGAGCAGTGGAACCAGCGTTCTGAAACTAGTGAACAAACGCAATTCTTTCTACTCTCAAAATACGAACTTATTACCTCTAAACCTAAGACCCCTTTTCGTCATCTAAAACTTGGTATTCAAGAATTTCACAAGATGTTTGTTCATGTCCAGCAGACAAGGTCGCTAACAATGTGGCCGTTGTTTGACGGCTCCGCAATGTTAACACTCTTCAGCAAGAGCTTGGTGGTACTAAGGCCCATGAACTTGCGCCTTTGGCTGTAGAGGGGTTGTAGTTGATGATTAAATTTGTGATTCAGCCACCAAGCTTGTTGTATGCGTTACAGAAGGCCAAGAAAAGCTTTATACGTAATATGGGTTACCTAAGCTTCATTAAAGACCATACACAACACTTTTCTTTGCGAATCCAAGCTCTTGTACCACCACTGAACTTTCCAAATTATTGACTTCATGTTTTACTGCCATCAAAAACATGTGATTAATTATTGCGATAAATATGTTCTAGAACGGGTTATCCTTTGGAAGGAAGGAATACACCAAAAAAAACTGGAAAATATAGAGTGAACATGTATTCTGGGCCAGACTAGCTGGTTTCGGCCATTTAGGCATCATCAGTGCCCATTAAATATTTTCAAAATTCAACAATGGAATCAGTGATCCCAAAGGACTAGAAAATATAAACTACACTATGATGTAGGGCAGGGAGACTTTTTTACGGCCGCCACACGTTCCCAGACATAGCTGTAGTGACGTTAAATATGTTCTAGAAAGGGTTATCCTTTGGAAGCAAAGAATACACAAAAAACTGGAAAATATGGAGTGTACATGCTTGCTGGGCCAGACTAGCTGGTTTCGGCCATTTAAGCATCATCAGTGATCCTCAAATATTTTCAAAATTCCACATTGGAATCAATGGTCCCAAAGGACAATAAAATATAAACTACACTATGATGTAGGACAGGGAGACTTTTTACGCCCGCCACACATTCCCAGACAACAGCTATAGTGACGTTAAATATGTTCTAGAAAGGATTACCCTTTGGAAGCAAGGAATACACCAAAGAATTTGAAAATATGAAGTGTACATGTTTTCTGGGTCAGACTAGCTAGTTTTGGCCATTTAGGCCTCATCAGTGACCCTCATATATTTTCGAAATTCCACATATGAATCAATGATCCAAAAGGACAAGAAAATATTAATTCCCTATGATGTAGGGCAGGGGGATTTTTTACGGCCGCCACACATTCCCAGACAACAGCTGTAGTGACGTTAAATATGTTCTAGAAAGTGTTATTCTTTGGAAGCAAGGAATACACCAAAGAACTAGAAAATATGAAGTTTACATGTTTTCTGGGCCAGACTAGCTAGTTTCGGTCATTTAGGCCTCATCAGTGACCCTAAAGTCTTTAAAAGATCAGGGAGAAATCTGTTTTGGTCTGTAAAATATTCTAATGAAGTTTTAAATAAATTGTGAGCCCGACGATTTCGTGCTTCAAGTTCGTCTACTTATGAATTTTCCACCCTTTAAACTACACGTCCACATAATCTTATAAAAGAAAAATAAATTATTAAACTGAATGGACATTTCATGGGGAAGATTCCCCCTATTTTCCATGTAATGTAAGAAATGTTTTTTTTCTCTTCATAAGAACATAAAAAATATACTTTATGTTCATGTCAGGAAGTGTGTGAAGCTCTCCCCTTTCTATTTGACAATATTTACAAAGATATTTAGACAAGTGGGTATTCCGATGGGTATAAATTGCGCACCCCTTGTGGCTGATCTGTTCTTGTTTTGTTATGAAACAGAGTTCATGATGACTCTTTCCATTGAAAACCAATCTGAAATCGTTGAAGCCTTTAGCTCCACTTCTACATATTTGGAAGATTTATTAAATATCAACAACAACTATTTCGATGGTTTGATCAGTCAAATTTAACTCCTCAGAACTTCAGTAAAATAAAGCAAATTCTTCTGATACCGAGGCTCCGTTTTTGGATGTACGTCTCTCTATTGTAGATGGGTTTGTTTCCTGCAAACTTTACGATAAAAGCGATGATTTTGATTTCAAGAAGTAATCTGGCAAAGGACAATATTTTGGGTTAGGCATTGTCAATATCAATCTGTATGCCAAAACTGATCAAAATATTCCAAGCGGTTTAAAATTAGTTTCTGAATATTTTGCCCTGGCGAGGTCATTTATAAAGTTTTAAAAGTTACAAGGCTGTTCACAAACTGACAAGAGTCGGACGGACGGGGTGATTACAGTGTACACGCCGCCGACTATGCTACGGGTCGTGCAATCGCGTTATTTGTACCGCTGTGTAGACGGGACTGGAATCATGTTTTGGGGGTGCAGTGTAGTCCCTGAACAGAATGCGGCGTCTGATCAAGGTCTACAGTGTTTGCTAAGGGTTCTAAAATTAAGGGTTAAACGAAATAGTCTGAGTCTCCCTTAAGGCGGACACGATTAATCGTATAATCGATTAATCGATCGATAAATTCCACAAAAATGATTATCATTTCTGATTTGCTTTTAATCGATTACTTGTTAGGTACAATTTACTACCCAAAGTTATGCCTAAAATAGCTGGATGAGTGGCAAACAGTGCAGATCCTGATGAGACGCCGCATTCTGCGGCGTCTCATCTGGGTCTACACTATTTGCTCAGGCCTGTCTGTTCAAATATACATACGGTAAAGTGCAACATATGGTAAGAGTCATGCTCAGAAGAAAGCCAGACAGGTAAAATAATGACAAAAACCTTAGCGATTACTAATCGATTATCGATCGCAATGACGGGACAGATAATCGATTATCTTTTCAGCTCCGATTAGCCAGCCCTAGTCTCCCTTCAGGACCATTTTCCCATCTTACACTCAGCTGTGGTTCGAGACTGGCTCAGGACACTTGTGTTTAGGGCCTGCTAATCGGAGCTGAAAAGATAATCGATTATCAGTCCTGTCATTGCGATCGATAATCGATTAGTAATCGCTAAGATTTTTGTCATTATTTTACCTGTCTGGCTTTCTGTCTGAGCATGACTCTTACCATATGTTGCACTTTACCATATTCATATTTGAACAGACAGGCCTGAGCAAACAGTGTAGACCCAGATGAGACGCCGCATAATGCGGCGTCTCATCAGGGTCTGCACTGTTTGCAACTCATCCAACTATTTTAGGCATAACTTTGGTTAGTAAATTGTACCTGTCAAGTAATCGAATACAAGCAAATCAGAAATGATTATCATTTTCTGGAATTTATCGATCGATTAATCGATTATACGATTAATTGTGTCAGCCTTACTTGTGTTTGTTTGATTTGAGGTTTAACGTCCCCGTCAACACTGTAAAGGTCATTTTGTAGACGTTGCTTCCAATTTTGTAAGAAGAAAAATGTTGCAAACTGCTGCAAAGGAAAAAAAACGGAAATAATAATAACAATAATATTGTTAGTATTATTTTGATGATGATCATGAACATTTGGTTATTATTTATCAAATATGTAAATACGACCGAACAGACAAAGGGACGGACAGTTTGTTTGTTTGTTTGATTTGAGGTTTAACATCCCCGTCAACACTGTATAGGTCATTTTTGAGACGCTGCTTCCAATTTCGCGGGACTTTTACCCGACATTGAGATGAAATGACTGACATCTCAAGCCCTGCCACAAATGAAACCAATAGGGTTTAAATGCATGGATCGACTCACATCAAATTTCCTGGGCATGCTTAGAACCTCCAAGCGGTTTACCAGTACTCATGTGCGGTCAGTTTCAGCTCTGCATGGAAGCATCATGCAGCCCAATCCATTTCTTCAAGCCCCGATGGGCGGGGGCCGTAAAGGGACGAACAGATATACGGGTGGGTCAGCGTTGGAGCGTTCAGGGATATAAGTTACGCCTTCAGGACTAGGGAGCAACCTGTGTGCAGGATCTTTCTTTCTCTCTCTCTCTCTCTCTCTCTCTCTCTCTCTCTCTCTCTCTCTCTCTCTCTCTCTCTCTCTCTCTCTCTCAACTGATATAAGAGGAACATATTTCATCACTGAGAGGTAGCAAAACTGTTTATAAATCCAGTAAAATTCCTATATTAAGACCATCTTTGGTACTGTTCAAAAGTGGTCTTTAAGACCACTTTTGAACAGTTCCAAAGGTGGTCCCTGACCAGAGAACATGGTATGCAGAAAACACAAAGAAAGAACTGCAACATACTAAGTTTGTTTTAAAGCAGAAATAGTCTTTCGTTTAGGTGGTCTTAATAGCGTAATTTCACTGTATATTTATCTGCAATCAGGGAATGGGTCATAGGAAATAGTTAGGTCCCAATTTCTTAGTTTTCAAGTATTTTTGATCTATAAAAACGTGTCAATGTTATGTGTCACGATATAATAAAATTCCTATCGTAGGCGTTAAGACCGCCTCTGGGACTGTTCCTCTAGTCCCGAATGTGGTCTTTTATTAGGAGACAGTAAATGTAGAACAACAAGAACGAAGAACTGAAACCACCTCAATAAGCTTTTATCATATGACGTCGCTTCTGAGAATGTAATAACGTCATTTATCATATGTCGTCGTTGATAAGCAGTGGATAACGTCTTGTAATAAAAATCGTATGACCATACGTGTAATAACACTTTGTCATGACGACGGCCATGTCAACAATGGATTTTTCGTGGAAAAAAATGCAAAATTGAAAAGCGATAAAATCCAATTTAAAGTGGTCATATGATAAACAGAATCTTACACTCGTGGTCAGTTCATGTGTTATTAATGAAACTCACCGAAGGCTCGTTTCATAAATATCATGTGAAACGACCGCTCGTGTAAGATCCTCTATGTAATAAATTCGATAAGCCACTGGTGGATTAAATATGCAAATTAGTCAGATGCGTCCCGTAACGTTGCATGTACGACGTCCTTAACGACGTCGCATTTACTAATGACGGTATATTGACGTTTTTTGTTGAGCAATTGTGAATAAAATGCGTTTGGAATGTCATATGATAAATAGAATCTTGCATTTGTGCTCATGTATTATTGAATTTATTAAACTCGTCGAGGAAAAAAAGATAAAATGCTCGGCAAAGCCTCGCATTTTATCTCTGTTCCTAAATCAATAATACATGAGCACTCATGTTAGATCCTCCATTTAAAAGCTGATTTTTCTTACATGCTTTTCAATGAAATATATAGAGGATATTTGATTTTTTCAGTGTAAGATCGAATTTTATTTCACCAAATGAACACAAAAACCAGTATTTTCACGAGTGGCGTAGCCAAAACCAATATTTTCACGAGTGGTATTTCACTCATGAACACCAAAAGAAGTATTATCACGAGTGGCTTTGCCACTCGTGAAAATACTTCTTTCGGTGTTTATTCGGTGAAATAAAAATCGATCTTACACTGAAAAAATCAAATATCCTCTAAAGTCTAAATTTTTGGTGGTCTTTAGAGCGGGATTTTACTGTTTTTTTTTTTTGTTTTTTGTTTTCGCAACTCCGTACTGAATCGAAGCGAGCAAGGGGGGTATAAAAGCAAAGGCAACGCATTCAACTCGAACGACCATTACGAAACACGCCAATACAAATACATTGCAACCTTTATCGCCCAAAACATGAAAATTTTAAGATGAACGATTGTGATATTTTTCTTATTTCTGCTCAACTTATAGATTGCGGGTACTCGTTTGAACCGCCTCATTGAGTACCCGCACTTTATATTTTAGAGCAGAAATTAGGAAAATAAGGTCTACCCCTGTCAACCCCTGTTTTACTATATAAAAGTAGGGTTCAAGGGGGTCAAATTTATATACGCGTGTAACGGTGATGGTAACACGCCATATGTACAGGAAAAGGGAAGTCAAATTGTCTTAACCGAAGTTTATTTCATTTTAGAGAGAGAGAGAGAGAGAGAGAGAGAGAGAGAGAGAGAGAGAGAGAGACAGACAGAGATCCCAGAGAGAGAGAGAGAGAGAGAGAGACAGACAGAGATCCCAGAGAGAGAGAGAGAGAGAGAGAGAGAGAGAGAGAGAGAGAGAGAGAGAGAGAGAGAGAGAGAGAGAGAGAGAGAGAGAGAGAGAGCTGTCAGTGCTGAATCCATCATGTAACAGCCGACTCAATGATAGGCAGATAAGATAGCGATAGCCAGATAGCACGTAAACTCGGTAAGAAAATCAGATAATTTTAATAGAATTTTCTGATAAAAATATTCGGCATAACTTTAATGCGGAAAATACGATATAGAGTCTAGGCCTACCACAACTTTTATCAGAGAAATATAACTCTTGCATATGGCTGTTTGAAGCCATTGTCAAAGGGACCGAACAACGAAAATGAAATTCACCACCGTGTTCAGTCGTAACGCCGAGTGGTAGCAACGCCGGAACTGTGGTCTTTTCACGTCGAATTGTGGTACTTTTTGATCGATTCGCCGCCATAACTCGCCGGAGGAGGCACGGTGGGTAGAATCAAAACTTTTTGATATGTTTATCAGACATGAAAAGTGGCCTATCCGGATCTACATACATTCTTCTAATCGCCAAATCTTCAGTTGATGCATAAACTGTCCTGAATTTGTCACACACTTCACGAGAGGTTTGGCCATGCCATAAATTAGCATTCGTTCCAGAAAGGTATGTACTTTTCCAAATTTCTTGAAATCTATGACCAGCTGGTGAATGAAAATACCACTGAAAATGACTTTGTGTCATAAAATCGCCATTTAGTAAAAAAAACAAAAAAGGCCGAAGAAAGAAACACAGAGGCACAGTCGACGAAATTGTAGGTAACGCCGGATAAAATGGTATCTGTTTGATCAGCAAATTCCCGGTTTTCTTTCTGGCTGACAACCATATAAATGTGCAATGATATCTAATTAGGTGAATACCATTCAACAATTCATATTAGCGACGACTGTACCCGTTCGTTAATACGACTCTGTTCTTAATGAACCCAGATAAGAGGCCAGTAATTGTTCATAAACTTGATTGAAAATGGCAAAATGACCAAGAGCTGATTTATTTCTAGCAGGATATATTGTTATAAGAAAAAAATTAAAAAGTGAAATGATTTGGAACTGATACTACCAGATCCCCGATTCCACCCACAATACCACAAGGGAAAGAAGAGAAAACAGCTTCACAGCAATTAAAAAGCTATAAGGCTGCCTTTGGAAACAGAGAACACATTAAAGAACGAAAATCGGAGACTCGGTTTTATTGAGTCTCTTAAAACACAGCAATATAGTTTGCAAGGCTGCATACGCCTCCTTGCACCGACTTAACTGATATTCGATTTTCAAAGTAACCAGAATGAGCTCAACGATCCCAAAGGAAAAGAAAATATAATCTGCACTATGATGAAGCACGGGGGGGGGGGGGACTTTTTATGGCCGCCACACGGCATTCAACACCAGCTGTAGTGAGGTAAAATAAAAAGCTAAAAGCTTGCCTTTGGAAACAAAGAACAAATTAAAGTCGGTTTTATTGAGTCTCTTCATACACAGCGATATAGTTTTAACACTGTAGACAACCAGTAAACTGAGTCAGCAACTCCTTCCAAACCGGGTCGTGACTCAAGGAACCTAAACCTAAATTAAAACTGAAACACATCATGACATAATGCGAAAATATTAAGTGTTACCATCTCGAAAACACGCCTATATAATTTTGACCCCCTTGAACCCCAATTTTATATAGTAAAACTGGGGTTTACAGGGGTAAACCATATATTTCTTATTTCTGCTCTAAAATATAGATTGTGGGTACTCGTTAGAACCGCCTCGATGAGGCGGCTCTAACGAGTACCCGCGATATATATTTTGAGCAGAAATAGGGGAAATATCGCATTTTTTCAGCCGAAAACTTTAGCTTTTTCGGCGAAAAATTTACAATGTATTCGTATAGGCGAGTTTTCGTATTGTAAAACAAAAACACTAAACAGCAAGAAACCGCTGCAAATCTAGGTGGTTGTGTTGTTCTTTCATTGTTATTTCTGTTGTAGTTCTACTGATTTGTCGTGCATTATTTTTTGGTGTTTTCTTACAGTCAAATCACCCGTTTTGGAAAATGTTCTTGTTTTTGTTGGGTTTTCTTTTCCTCATAGTGTCAGGCGTAGGCTTAATCAAATGAGCCCCGCCAAGCGAATTTGTGTCTTCGAGCATTCCGTCATGACAAATTTTAACTGCGCATGCCCAGCCATTCAGAGGGGCCAGGGATATGGCTTTCTGTCTGAAGGTTTCTCTTGATTCACTGCTTGTATGAGCGAGCAGCGAAAGTTCTGGCGAGACTGCGCGGATGCGCAGGCTCGCCTGAACCTTCGCTGCTCGCATAGGCGATAAGTACCAAAATCGCTTGATGGGGCCCAAATGATTGTAGCGCTAAAAATTACAGCAAAAGCACCGACTTGGGACTGTCAGTATTTTTACTGGTGGGTTTCATTGATTGAGTGACAAAAATGTATATTTCAAATCAGAGTACGGAAGACACGAAATGTACTGTTTTGTCACTTCACGAGATGGAATAAAATCATATTCAAGTCAAATATTTGAATTTTCTATTTATTATATGTCTCGACGTCATTAATGCCGTCATTAAAAGTGAAATGTCGTCATTAACGTTAACGCCTTCTGAAAGGACGTTGCTGACACTACAGATGGAAAAATATGACACTACAGATGGAAAAATATGACAAAAAAAAAAAAAAAAAAAAAAACTTGGGTGCGAAAATGTTCCTTTTGGTCTATTTTAAATCTGTATACATAGAATGACGTCATGCAACTTCGAGGGTGACGCAAGTTCGATGACGTCATTTATGTTCATATATGATTATTACTGATGCCATTCTCTCGTGAATCAACAACAACAAACTACAAATAAAAACATTTTGGCAGAATAATATTCTTGCGATACCGACCAGAAAGGAAAATATTGCTTGAGACACTAAAAGTTACAAAAATCCGCCATTTTTGCTAACACTTTTACCCCCACTATTAACCCAATAGTTTCTTCATTCACAGTCATTCTGGCAGAAATATCAAGCATCCTTTGTTTACTGTTGACACATACTAATAGAACTGTTTATCCGTTATTTTCGTATGAGGCTCAATGAGGGGAAATTCTTTAAATAAACATACCTGTTGTCATTATTACTTCAATGGCTTAATTTTTCTACTGGGAAATGAAGAGAATTAGTGAATGTGATGCTCTTAAGAAATACTAAAACCTTTATGATGAGAACTTTAGGAAATTGTTCTTGTTCTTCGGACATCTAATTCCCGTTTGGGGTAGATATTATATTAATGAAAAGGTTGTAAAATTGAGCGAAATGTTTTTGACTTGTATGGAATAGACCAGAATGAATTAAACATATATCTAGAAGAAGAATAAACTTTTGAGCACAAATGGAGAAGGAATGAAAAAAAAATCAACATTTTCCAAATAATTTCCAGTAAAATTGTTATTTAAAATCAAAGTATCCTGTTATAAATCACGTGCCTTCATTTTATTTTTACCCCGCACGGCACCTCGATGATCTTCCTCGAACTTAAATGCCATTTTGAAAATGACTAGGAAATGAATCATTCAATAAATAATAAGCTCTGTCGAAGTTTCTCGTTAATTTTCATGTTTGTTTCTGACAGTTTATTAATCAAATGTTGTTTGCCTATTTTACTGCCAACTTTTTATTATTTAGAAGTAAACGGGTAAAGTCGCTTACGTCCTCGAACTTCGGTCCTCCCAGTATAGTTGTGACAACATAAAACCTTAAATCTTTACTAGTGAAACTATAAGATTGAAAATATAATTCTTTTTCAAATATGGATTATATTTCATTGATAGTCGTCTGTATTAATTAATTTCAATATAATAAATTAAGGTATTTAATTCAGTTAGGCTAATAAGCTTATATTTAGTGATTATAACGTTATCAGTCTTGTAATTTCGTAGTGGCAGTTATAGTTCCGAGGTCCGCTGCATCGACCTACGACCGAAACCGAGGCCCAAAACAGCTGACCCTGGACCTTTATCTGAGACACAACAGCTGACCCCAAGGAGGTCGCAAAACTGTTGGACAAACTCAACATACATAAGGCATCTGGGCCTGATGGTCTGTATGCCAGGGTGCTTAAAGAATTCAGTGCTATCCTCTGCTAGCCCTTATCTTCAACGAATCACTTGCTCAGGGCACTGTACCATATGACTGGTGACAAGTAAACGTTACTCCGGTCTTTAAGAAAGGGGATAATATGATGCTGCTAACTACAAACGGGTGTCGCTCACGTGTATCTTTTGCAAAACCCTGGAGCATTTATTAGTTAGCAATATCAACAATCACCTAGTCTCTGAGAGCATCCTTGCTTACTGTCAACACGCTTTATGAAGCCGAAGATCGTGTGAAACTCAACTTGTTTAATTCTACCATGACATAGTGAGCAATCTGGATGGGGCCATTAATCATGGCCACAAACAGACTGATCTAATTATTATGGATTTTTCCAAGGCCTTCGACCTCACAGGAGGCTATTGTATAAACTGGTTTGTAATGGGATAAGAGCATCAATACTGAAGTGGATTAACTAATTTCTCTCTGGGCACTGACAACAAGTTGTACTTGATGACAAAGCGTCGGATCAAGTCCCTGTTTTGTCTGGTGTTCCCAAGGTTCGGTATTTGGACCGATCCTTTTCTTCCTACATATATTTATCATGATCTTCCGGATAACCTCAGGTCATCTGTTCGTTTGTTTGTTGATGATAGTGTTTTGTATAGGAATATATATTCTTCTGACTGCCTTATCTTACAAGAACACCTGGACAGCCTAGCACGCTAGGAGGCCGATTTGCAAATGAAGTTCAATGTGGCCAAATATCATTCAATGAGGGTGTCACGGCACCCTCCAGACAAGCAGATTAAATTCGACTACTCATTACATCAGCATATACTGGAGCATGTCCAACCCGCAAAATATCTTGGCATCACACTCACTGATAACCTGGATTGGGGTCACAATATTTCTGAGATTACATCCAAGACAAATAGTAAATTAGGATTTCTTAAGCGTAATTTGGCTTTTACTCCTAGGCAGACAAAGGATGTTGCATACAAAACATTGGTTCTACCTCAACTTGTGTGTGCATCACCTTTTTGGAACCCCAATGTTAAAACTCAGATTAAACAGGTTGAGAAGCTTCAAAGGATGGCTGCGCGACGGCGGAACTGAAGTAGTGTTGGCGATATGCTTGATGAGCTGGAATGGCCATCATTGGAGCCCCGTCGTGCGCAGTCCTCTTTAGCCTTTTATTATAAGATACACTCTGATAGTGTCTCTAAATAAAGGTAAATACCCGGCCTAACTCCTGTGACTAGTTCAACTCAAACAAGGGCATAAAAAATTAAACAATAATCAATATCGTAGGTACCTGGCCTATAGTGATGCCCTGAAGAAGTCTTTCTTCTCTAGAACTTTTCCTCAATTCGTTTCGCTGAGCGTTCCAAGGCGGTTCTTCTGTCGCGGTTTATTTTTATTGTGGTTTGTCTTTAAGTGTGTGTATCGCTTATATTATTTTGTTTAGGCAAGCCAATTGGCCATTTTGTGGGAAAGTAACTGTCCTTTTGACTTTCTGCTATTGATGTTTCCATTAGTGTCTGGTTGTTTCGTGTTTATGTTTCTTTCCCTTTCGTGTCTCTGATGGGAGCTGTGGGTTAATTGTGTCGATTTCTGATCATTGCCTTCACTTCTATTAAGTATATGAAGATAGAGTGACAATGCGAAATCACGTTATAAATGAAAACTTTATCAACTGACATTACTGAAACACGAGTGTTGCTTTTTCACTTCATCTTAATGGCTTCGCGAATTTAGGCATTGTGTTAATAAGGACGTACTTCAATCAATATAGGGTTGTAGATTATTCTAACACAGAGCGCCTATATAGGCAATGGAAAATAGCTGTGTTTTATTCTGCAACAAATCACAGCTCGGAAGAGCGTGTCGAGTGACGTCATTAAAATTCCCAATTTATGACGTCACTAATCGATTTCCTTGACGTAAGACGGTGTAACGTCATTTTCTCGCATCGAAAACGTAAGAAAAGGATATAAATCCATGTGTTTCAGTCGATAATTTTAGCGGGATTTCTTATAACAATGGCGAAAGGTTGTGAGATTTTGAAGGAAATAACAACATTATTGCCGATTTTCAGCGTGTTAGAATCGAAATAGATCAGCTCTAGCCAACGATTTGTTAGGTAATAAATCACAGTTTGTCGGTCAGTTGTAAGTAGACAAATCACACGCGCTACGCGCTTGTGATTTGTCTACTTTACAACTGACCTCCAAACTGTGATTTATTACTCAACAAATCACAGCTAGAGCTGATCTATTTCTTAAATAATAACTGGAACTGGGCAGTGTAAGCATAGTTTGTCAGCCAGAATACTGGCTATTTGTTGATCAAACAGATGCCATTTTATCCGGTGTTACTTACAATTTCGTCGACTGTGCCTCTTTGTTTTTTGTTCGGCATTTTTGTTTTACTAAATGGCGATTTTATGATACAGTGTCATTTTCAGAGGCATTTTATTCACCAGGTGGTCATAGGTTTGAAAAAAATTGGAAAAGTATGAACCTTTCTGACACGAATGCTAATTTGTGATATGGCCGAGCCAATACAACAATTATCTCCTGAAGTGTGTGACAAAATCATGAGAGTTTACGCATCAACTGAAGATTTGGCAGTTAGAAGAATGTATGTAGATCCGGATAGGCCACTTTTCATGGTTGATTAATATATCCTAATATTTTTAATAAATTTTTGTTTCTGTCCACCGTGTCTCCTCCAGCGGGAAATGGCAACGAATCGATCAAACAGTACAACAATTCGGCGTGAAAAGACCACAGTACGGGTGTTGCAACCACTTATTCGGCGTTTATACGATTGGACACGGTTATTTTGAGCTTTTGTCATTGCTTTGTTTACGATACGTTTAGCGACGTAATGTTTATGCCCTGACGTCAGAGGGTTACTGTACAACAATGTCATTGTTAACAACATTCCGAACTAGCCGCCATGTTGGTTTGCCAGTCGCAGTTGAAGAGTCTATAATAATAATAAGAATAATAATAATAATAGAGAAAATAATAATAATGATAATAGACGACACATTTAGTACTAGTACTAATCTTCCATGTGGCCCTTTGTTTTCCTGTCTCTGGGTAGAAACCAGTAGGCTATTAAGCAATGTGGATAAAGACTCTTGCTCCAGGAAATAAAACTTCGTGCTTGCAGGTATCGAACCGGCTACCTCTCGATCGCCAATCCGATGCTTTACCACTGCATCACAGCGCTCTATATGGAGTCTATATTTGTTACGCGGGTGGTGTCTGAGCGACGTAGCCTAATGTTAGCACGCGTATAGCAGGTCAAAATTTGCTGTTGGAATCGCAAGTTATGCAAGAACAACGATCATCCATGGTTATTCCATTGTATTAACATTTGCCGGATGCCTCGGAATATAACGGCATGGAAGTACATGCGTTCACACGTACGTGTGTGCGTACGTAAAGATAAAGAAGCTTTATTTAACGTCGCTTATCCGAAACAAATAACATAAGCTCTGTAGAGCTTTTATTGCGACAAACATAGTATGCTGTAACAAATACTTACGAGTACCTGCCTTCATTTTATCTTTCTAGGACACACCGGCCCCGATAGCTCAGTTGGTAGAGTGTCCGCTCCGGGGAACGGGAGGTCACGGGTTCGATCCCGGGCCGCGACATACCAAAGTCGTTAAAAATGGTACTAGCTGCTCCTCGCTTGGCACTCAGATTTACGGGGTAGAGCTAGGACTGGTCGACCCAGTGTCAGGATAATGTGACTGGGTGTGGTATCATGTAATGTGTCTGGGACATGATACTTCAGTGAGGCAGCACTATAAAAGTGAGCATTGAGATCCCTGTCGCAACCAGAAACCGTCGTAATATGACTGAAAAATTGTTGAAAGCGACGTTAAACCCGAATTCACACACACAAATCTTCCTTGGACAACCCCTGATAATGCGAGCGTCAGCCAAGGGAGCGCCTAGTACCATTTTTCACGCTCTTGGTATGGCGCGGCCGGTGATCGATCCCGCGACCTCCCATTCCCGAAGCGGCATGGCCAACTATATCTGACATTAGCCCGATGACTTTCAACCGTGACAGTCGCACAGAAAGTCAATACTGGGTTGTCTCCAGTTGACTGAGGCCTACGATAGATACCTATCGTGTACCTATCGTGTAATCAATATTGTGTTTTAATCCGGCTGTGTGTGAAAATGACCCCGGGGGATATTGAACGATAGATACGTCTAGTTAATTTAGAAATGCGTGTTTTGGTACTATAAGCGACAAAAATTCTCTTCTTATCAAACGGTTAAAATTGAGCCTTTTTGTACTTAAAATATTATCGGTTCTCATAAATCCATTTTTTTTTCTGGAATGTGATATTCCATATTATTTTTTGAAAAAAAAAAAAAAAAAAAAAAACATTTATAGTTAATGGATGTCAGATTGCATTATTTAAAATTACATTGTTTAGAAAAGCAACATGTTCATAAGTCCATGTAATTAAAACCCCTGTAAACCCCACTTTACATTATATACAGAAAAGAGAGGTTAAGAGGGGTTACAATGTGTGTGTTATCCGCACCAAGACATTGTATTGTTCATCATAAAAATAATGTGTTTTTTGTTTTAGATATAAATTAACATTTCGAAGATAAGAAAGAAAACATTGTCAAAAGGATATGTTTTCTTAATGGGTTGACAGTTTTGTTTGATTTGAGGCTAAACGTCCCCATCAACAAGTTATAGGTCATTTTGCGGACATTGCTTCCAATTTTGAGGGACTTTTACCCGACACTGAGATGACTTCTCAAGCCCTGCCACCCAATGAAACCAGTAGGGTTTATCTGCATGGACGGTCCAACTCGCACCACTTTTCATGGGCAGCCTTAGAGCCCCCATGCAGTTTACTAGTGCTCATGTGCTGTGCAGTCAGTTTCAGCTCTGCGCGGAAGCATCATGCAGCCCAATCTATTTCTTCACATCACGATAACACACCCGTGTGATATAGTGCATTTTTTCATGCCTCAAAAAAGGCCATCTTTCTGATGAAAATTTGTGATATTTTTCTTATTTATACTCAAAACATAGGTCGTGGGTGCTAGTTAGAACCGCCGCAATGATGCGGTTCTAACGAGTACCCACAACTTATGTCTAGGAGCAGAAATAAGAGGCATTATGTATACCCCCGTAAGCCCCAGTTTTCTCTTTATAAATTGGGGTTTAATGCGGTGTTCGTTTCACGGACTCGTTCACCTGATGAAGCCCCGTTGACAGCAAAGGCCCTGATCTAAGCTCGGCGTCTGATCTGAGCATGCACTGTTTCCAGCATAAGTGTCCATGTTTGGGCTTTCCCGTCCAAAATGCACTTAAATCTGATTGACTATCATTATAATGTTAACAAGTCCATGTCACTGATGGACACCCCTTCTACATCCAACTTTATATAGAGAAAACTGTGGTTTGCTGGAACATACATATATATTGTTCTATTACTTTTGTCCCAAACATATGTTGTTGGTATCGCGGTTAGAAGCGAGGCGGTTCTAACAAGATCCACAACCTATATTTAAAGTAGTAATAAACTATGACACAATTGTTTTTAATAACCGTTTTCTGCAACCTAAAGAATGCATTATTTCACACGGATGTGTTATCATAATGGTCACAATGATCATTCAATATTGTAATATATCCATGTAAGGTAATGCTTACTTACACCGTTTGAAATTAACTGTGACTAACCAAAAATATAAAACGAAGCATTCGGTTTTAAATACTCTTTATTTACCTGTAACCATTTTAATTATCTATCATAACATACTGCAAATTCAAACATCAAATATTTATTCTGTAAAGAAAGGTTCAGTGATTGTTAATTTGTTTGTTTGTCATTTCATCTCAGTGTCGGGTTAAAGTCCCACAAAATTGGCAGCAACGTCTCCAAAATGACCTTTACAGTGTTGACGGGGACGTTAAACCTCAAATCAAACAAACAAACAAAGATATAATAATAATAATAATAATAATAACAACAACAATTGGTACTCATTATCTAAATACCACCAATACTCCATATGTCAGAATAAAGAATGCACAGTAGTACCCATGACACAATCTTTCCGGGAATAAGGTAATCCATTATACGTGCATGCGTGTCCATTAATCTTCGGACTTCCTGCAATACACAAGCCACGTGTCATAAAAGCGATAATGGTCTTCTGCTTAAACACCGTACAACCGGCTGCGTCGGTGACAGATTACTGTCTCTAAGACAGATCGCGGAAAACGTTTCATAGAAAGGGTAGGTGAAGTTTTTTTGTTTGTATAAATCGAGAAGGCAATCTGTTGACTTTTGCTGCTATTGGAGAAGAAACTAAATGCCTGGAGATACCGCAGCAACATTCTGACTATATTTCAAAGCCAGATAAGGCTTTTCCACTTCGTTGAAAAATATTTTCATCGAAAATTTTTTGAATTTTTGTTTTTGGCGTCAAGTGTACGTCTACGGAACAAAATATGTTACATTCACTTACTCATGCTAAAACTTCGATTATTCAGCAGCATTTCTGCCAAATTGGACCATGTAACTCGGTTAAATCAACAAACTATGCCCCCCTAAAGAGACCAGGTGTCCAAAAAAATGCTGTCTCTAACTACAGGTTGTTTTTTATACGACTGTCCACAAACACAGATCAGAGATTTCAAAGGCTAACATTGATGACAGATCAGACGATTTCGGTTACACATTCAATAAAGACGAATTCTGGATGACTTAACACCGGCAACTTCGGTGGAATCTATTTCATGCTAGCTCCAGGGCATTACTTGTAATAATGCTGCAATTGAGTAACATAGAGGCCGCTCTATAATCATTTATATTTCCTGTTAACACACAACTTGTGCAATCAGTAGAAGCCTCCGTGGTGTAGTGGTTATGCTACTTGCCTTGTAAACCAGGAGTAGTACTACCAGGATTCGCGAGATCGATCCAGGGCTTCTCCAGACTTTCGGATGTGTCTTTAAACCGAGGTCCCGTCTCCTTAGGTGACCTAAGCTGTTAGTGAGACGTACAACTCTCTCTCTCTTTCTCTCTCACTCTCTTGTGCAATCAGTGAACATCTGAGGCGTTATTTGTTTAATTTTCTTCTGCCTGTACTTTTTCTTTCCTAGATGTCACACGGCTCAGCGATTTCTGTGATCAGAATCAGAATCAGAATTATTACTATCCAGGGAATAGAAGATAATCTCTGGAGTGATCCAGGGAATAGAAGATGTTGTAATTTGTTGTTTGTAACGTCCCCGTCAACACTGTAAAGGTCATTTTGGAGAAGTTGCTTCCAATTTTGTGGGACTTTTACCCGATATTGAGATGAAATGACATCTCAAGCACTGTCGCCGAATGAAACCAATAGGGTTAATTAGCAGGGACGGTCCGCCTCGCACCGCGGTTCCTGGACAGGCTTAGATCCTCTAAGTGGTTTACCAGTACTAGTGCGCGGGCCGGATTCAGCTCTGATTGGAAGCATCATGCAGCCCATATATTTCTTCAAGCCCCTGTGGGAGGGGGCGACACTCGAAACCCCTAAAGAGGTACCATTGCAAACAGTACAGGCCCAGATCAGACACTTTAGAATGCGGTAATGCGGCGTCTGATCAGGGCCTACAGTGTAAAAAGCTGAACCAATTTCTGAATAAATTCTGAATAAAACACAGCCTGACACCCCTAAATATCGAAATGGACTCCTGCCATATATAAGGTGGAAGATTCCATTTGGTACAAAAAGGGTTAACTTTAATTCACTCGGCGCCGCTTGTGGGTCATATTCCCGTACAAGACAAGCGCCATAATCTGAGTAACACTGAGGCTGTGGTTCTCCTCACGTTAAGTCCGTGTAATGAAACCCCTCTACAACTTGCTTATTTAGAGAAAACCTTTGTTTACAGGGGGACACATTATTTTTCTTATTTCTGTTTAAAGACATAGGTTTTGGGTTCTCGTCATACCTTCTCAATGCAACAGTCCTCACGAGCACCCTCAACATATGTTTGGAGTATAGAAAAGAAAAAAAATATCACAATTTTTCGCCAAAATATACCGTTTTGCAGGTATGAAAGAAAGCACTATATCACACGGCTGTGTTATCGTAATAGGATCTGTTTGTGTAGCTTTGCAGTTTAGTTTAGCACAATGAAGTGCTCCATGTTAGTGTGGCTGAATCAAATAATGTACCACTTCCCTCTATATTTGGCATTAGGACTTTGGTTTTACGCTTCACTAAAATGAAAAAGTAAACTCTAAAAGTTGGTCCGTGTTTGAATGGAAAAACTTCTTTAGTATGATTAAACATGATGATAGTAATAGGTTGATTTGAGGTTTAACAGCCCCGTCAGCACTGTATAGGTCATTTTGGAGACGTTGCTTCCAGTCGGGACTTTTACCCGACCTTGAGATGAAATGACATCTCAAGTCCTGTCGCCCAATGAAACAAATTGGGTTTATGAGCATGGCCGGTCCGATTTGCACCGCTTTGCCTGGGCAGGCTTAGATCCTCAAAGCGGTTTACCAGTACTCGTGTGCTGTAGGTGTCAGCTCTGCATGGAAGCCATCCGCAACTATTATTGACATTTATGCCGTTGGCGCAAAGGATTAAGCCTTTTACTGTGCGCTGACCTTCTCGGCTTACCTGTACAGAATGTCTTGTTGGAAATAGCAGGCGCTTTAATGGAAACTATTTTTTAAACAAATATAACTTATTTATTTTTCAATTTGACAAACAAGTTCCGATTTAATCTAATTGTCCGTTTAAATACCTTCAAAAAGATACCAAATAAGTGGAACTTTTTTTTAATTAGCTGCCGGCATTTTTATTTTCAAATTAACAACCCTTAATCCTTATCTGAAGCATACAAAACTCTGGAAAAACAACGACAGTACTCTACTTTAACGGCTAAAATCTTCATTTTCTGTTAATATTGCAAACAAACGCCCGCATCAGACGCAATGTGGTTACAATATTGTGCACTTTGATAGCAATTATAATATTTCAAAATTATATTTAATAGCGGCATTTTGCGATTAAACTTGGAGCTTATTCAGAAAAAGCTTTATCGTCTACACACGCGTGTAATCCCAAAGCGTGTCATTCTCCGTCGACCGTGAAATGAACACATCTTCGCCTGGGCATCTCCTTGGAATGAAAATCAATCTAAAATGTGGTGTCTGATCTGCGTCTTATTTTTTTATATTTTTTTATCAATTTAAAATGCGCTGTCTGATCTACGTCTTATTTATTTATTTATTTATTTTTCATGACCCGATTAGATTTTTTATACTTACTAAGCAATTTAAACAAACATTGCTAGTAATAAGATTACAATTGAAAGAAAGACAGAAAGAAAGATGCCGTATGTGCAGTCTAATCTGACATTTCGCTGTTCGCATTTGCGCATTTCTGACATTTCGCTATTCGCACATTGTTTTGATTGAATACAAGAACAAAAGAGATGTTTGTATTTTTTCTTTTCGTAACATACGTTTGATTATTAATTCCGTCTGGTAGACCAGATAATAGCCGTTAAAGAGGCCATTAATTCCCATGTAAATTGTTTTGTATTCATTATTATTTCCTTGATTGGGTAAAAGTGTTTACATGGGTTGTGGGTGCTCGTTAGAACCGCCTCGATCGTTAGAACCGCCTCATCGAGGCGGTTCTAACGAGTGCCCACAACATATGTTGTGGAACAAAAATAAGAAAAATAATGTTTACCCCCGTAAACCCCAGTTTTCTCTATATGAAGTAGGGTATAGGGGGTCTTCATTTCACGGACTTGTTCACATGATGATTAACAAATTATCAAGAATTGACTGAGCGGCACGGATGTGTTATTGTAATTTGTTTATTTATTTGTTTATATTTTTGCTCAATGCGTGGATTGTTGGTTATATTTAAAACCAGCTCATTCCGATTTATTTATTTTTATATGTATGTATTGATTTTAACTGTTAAATGATTTATTAAGATCAGGGTGTACACCTTTTCTGGTGTTCCTTCCATCATACCGGAAAAGAATTTGCATGTAAACCCAACTTTATATATTGAACAGTCGGATATTCAGGGATCGGCATGATTTTAACATAACACAAAAACATAGTTCGAAAGTACTTGCTTCTTATTCTTTTATATTATTTTAGTCACTGCTGTTTTTTTCATCACGACAACAAGCCGTGTAATGAACACCCCCCTTAAACCATGCTTTATATAGAGAAAACTGAGGTTTACTGTGGTATTCATTTTTTTATTTCTTCTCCAAGACATAGGTTGTGGGTACTCGTTAGAGCCACCTCAATGAGGGCCGGTCTAAAACGCTGAATTTCTTGCTGAATTCAGCGACCTGCTGATCAGCTTAAGGGGTCTAAAACGCTGAAGTGCTGATATGCTGAATTTTATTATTTACATGTTTTTCACGGCGTATTTTGCTTGGGTTTTGGGATTTGTTATTGTGCAGTCCATAAATATAGTAAGCAATGATTAAGAGAAATGATTATACTGTTTACTTTGTTTTACGGAAGAGCGTCTGAAAATAGCCATTAAACGTGCACTGAGTCAACCGCAAGTACCCCCAAAACGTTTGAATGACTATTTGCAGTCATTCTATATTCCTGCAACTTACATTTGCGCAACAGAAGACTCGGATCCGGCTGCGCATCTAAGCAGTCTATTCATAATATGCATGGACGCTATCATAAAAATATGCCTATATATTTTTGACCCCCTCGAACCCCACTTTTATATTGACAAAATAGAGAAAAACAAAATAAGTTCCGTGTAAGATTCCATTAGAAAATTTGCAACAGACCGCTGGCAAACAACAACTTAACAGTTAATCCTGCAATACTTATATAAGAATGAAAGAAATACGCTTATACATAGACCACAAAACTTCTGCATAAACATGTAAACCCCGATCAGACATACTGATCTGAAGCGTCGCTTCGCACCGAATACATCACGAAAACACGGATATAAAATATGACCTCCTTAAACTCCACTTTTACATAGTAAAACTTGGGTTTTTGGGTGTACATAATCTTTCTTTGTTTCTCTTAAAAAAAAAAACATAGATTGAGGGTACTCGTTAGAACCGCATCCCCGAAGAGGTTCTAATGCGTTCCTACAGTCTGTATTTTGAGCAGAAATATGGATAATATCAGACTTTTCTATCAGAAATATTTCATTTTTTGTGTTTTTTTCTATGGCTATTTCGCGTTGCCTTGAAATATATCAGGGTTAACCATTATTTTTCTTATTTCTGATCCACATCCTTCAAGCCCGTGTAACGTTCACCCCTTTAAGGGGAATGAGAACACCTGACATCTTTTTTTCGCCATTTATCAAAGGGAGACAACTTTCTGGACTTCCTGTTCGCTTTTATGTAAGCCCTGTCCTACTGAAAAAGGGGTCTACTCTTAACGGAAAGACAAAAGGTGTTCTCCTGAAGGTGTTCCCATTCCCCATAAACCCCAATTTTTATAGAGAAAAATGGGGTTTTCTGTATATATAAGGACACCATTCACAAATAAGGTTTGCTGTGCTAAACAATATTTCTCTCAATTCTGTTCCAAAACACAGGTTGTGGATACGCGTTCGAGTAGATTAACTACTGTATTCGTGACTTTGTCATATTCTTTAAAGGCATTTATTCTTGATTATTGAGGACTATCATTTCATTACATAATATTATGTAGCCCTCAGTGCTCACTGGAGAGAAGTCCTCTGTCTTCAACAGGTAAGGGGCCGCCTTGGGGAAAATCAATAAATTACTTACTGTTGATTGGTGTACATTATTGATTTTCCCCTTAAGGGTCTCAGTTAGGGGATTCAACAAGAGCTACTAATCACCCTATTAAGGGCCGCCTTTGATCTGCTATAGTCAGTATATCACGGGGGCAATTAAACAATTATGGACACACGGTGTGTTTTACTGTTACAGAATAAATGCCTTTAACAACACACTTATCTAAATGGTTGGATTAACTACTGTTGTCCTACTTGTAGGTGTGAATTGTCCTACTTGCAGGTGTGAATTGTCCTACTTGTAGGTGTGAATTGCCGCTTCATTTACCGTCAGGGCCACCGCACACTTTAATACTTAAAGGCATTTATTCTGTAACAGTAAAACACACCGTGTGTCCATAATTGTTTAATTGCCCCCGTGATATACTGACTATAGCAGATCAAAGGCGGCCCTTAATAGGGTGATTAGTAGCTCTTGTTGAATCCCCTAACTGAGACCCTTAAGGGGAAAATCAATAATGTACACCAATCAACAGTAAGTAATTTATTGATTTTCCCCAAGGCGGCCCCTTACCTGTTGAAGACAGAGGACTTCTCTCCAGTGAGCACTGAGGGCTACATAATATTATGTAATGAAATGATAGTCCTCAATAATCAAGAATAAATGCCTTTAATGGAATTTACACATATGGGACAATACTATCTTCTCAATAATAATTTCTGAGTGATTCATTGACAATTAAAGTGGGATGTCAGGGTTTTGGTAAGTATACAAAAAAGTGTATACTCTTGTAGCAAATAGTCTGATCCGGGTCATCTACATAGTTTCCAAGGTGCGCGGATACAAATCACAGGAAACAAAATACATGTAACGGACTTAAAATGACTCCCCATTCTGATTTGTTAAGGTGATGCGTACATGTTAAGTGTTCATCGACTGACAAAATCCAGAACTAGTTAATTCCTTTATGAAGACCACCTATGGGACTGATCAACTGATCTAAAGTGGTCTTCAAGACCACTTTTGAACAGTCAAAAAGCCCATCTATTTCTTCAAGCCCACAAAATGTTACGTAACGTCTCCAAATGACCTTTACGCAAAGTTGTGCGAGTCCATCCATATAAACCCTGTTCATCTCAATGTCGGGTAAAAATAGTCCCACAAAATTTGAAGCAACGTTTCCCAAATGACCTATACATAGTGTCTTCCCTCAATTCCTAGCTTATTCAGCCACGTAAGGATTTGTTTGATTTGAGGTTTAACGTCCCCGTATTGTATTGTAAAGGTCATTTTGGAGACGTGGCTTCCAATTTTGTGGGACTTTTACCCGACATTGAGATGAAATGATATCTTAAGCCCTGTCGACCAATTAAACCATTTATTAGCATGGACGGTCCGCCATCCACCGCGGTTCCTGGACAGGCTTAGATGCTCTAAGCGGTAGTACTAGTGTGCGGGCCGGATTCAGCTCTGCGTGGAAGAAGCATGCAGCCCATATATTTCTTCAAACCCCTATGGGCGGGGGCCACATAAGGAAGCAATCAGGGTTTTCTTATGAAATTCTGTGTCACGCCTTTGCGTGTAACCGGGCAGATCAATCTGTTCAGCCGCGCAGCCGTGCATCAATTGAAATTTATTCATTTCAGCTCAAAACAAAGATTGTGGGAACTCGATAGAACAGTCTCAGTACCCACAATCCATTTGTGAGCAAAAATATGAAAAATAATGTATACCCTGTAACCCCCCCCCACCCCCACCCCCCCCCAGATTAACTGTATTAAAGTTGGATTTAAGAATTTAAATGCATAAAGGTAAGTTTTCTGGATGCAATTCCTATTTTTCTTGTCTAAGACTGAACGGGGACCACAGAGACATGTATACCTTTTTGTGGTTGTGATTGTAGAGCTTTGTAGTTCTTGCTGTAGTGTATATTTTTATTATTTTGTGTCAAAGATTTCTCAATAACTACTGTACATTGAGACTTAAAATTTGGTAGCAACAACCAGTATGACTACTTGTATTGTGGGAAAGAAAAAAGGGGCCAAGGGACTAGGACCAGGGCTCTTGGAGTTATCTCCCTTTCTAATTCTTGATAATGCAATTATCGATAACAAATGGCATGTAAATAACCACTCAACGCCTTCGTTAATCGATTATCGGGCTACCGTTTATTGAAATCCTATAATGTATTTATCGATAACAACTGGCATTTCAACAACCACTCAACGCCTTCGTTAATTGATTATCAAGCTACCGATTATTGAGTCACAGGGCGGTTGTCATTAATTATAAGTCAAGATTTATTTATTTATTTATTTATTTATTTATTTATTCCGCTTTTAGCTTGTTCACCCCAAATCCAACAAAACAACCAAGCATGTAATATAAAACATACATGTACATGATTTGTTTTTGCATATTAAAACATACTTACAGAATGAACAATTCCAGATAAAAAAAAAAATACATGTATTTTCTTGTTTCTGCACAAAACCTAGACTGGAAGCGGTTCTAACGAGTACACACAACCTATGTCTTAGATCAGAAATAAGAAAAATAATGATTAGCCCTCAACCCCCGATTTTACTATATAAAAGTGGGGTTCGATGAGGTCAAAAATATAGAGGCATGTTTTCATGATGAGCGTCCAAGCATATTATGAATAGACTGCTTAGATGCACAGCCTGATCCGAGTCTTTGGTGGCGCATTTGTTTGATTTGAGGTTTAACGTCCCCGTCAACATAGTATAGGTCATTTTGGAGACATTGCTTCCAATTTTGTGGGACTTTTACCCGACATCTCATGACATCTCAAGCCCTGTCGACCAATGAAACCAATAGGGTTTATAAGCAGGGACGGTCCGACTCGCACCGCATTGCTTGGGCAGGCTTAGATCATCTAAGCGGTTTACCAGTACTCGTGTGCGGGTCGGTTTAAGCTCTGCGTGGAAGCATCATGCAGCCCATCTATTACTTCAAGCCCCGATGGGCGGGGGCCGAAAAATGTAAGTTGCAGGCATATAGAATGACTGCAAAAAGTCGGGGTTACTTGTAGCTGACTGCGAGTTTTATGGCTATTTTCAGTCGCACTTCCGGAAAACAAAATAATAATAAAAAAATAATCAGTTCTCTGAATCATTGCTCACTATATTTATGGACTGCATAATAACAAATCCCCAAACCCAAGCAAAATACGCCGTGAAAAACATGTAAATAATAAAATTCAGCATATCAGCAATTCAGCGTTTTAGACCCCTTAAGCTGATCAGCAGGTCGCTGAATTCAGCAAGAAATTCAGCGTTTTAGACCGACCCCCTCAGTGAGGCGGTTCTAACGAGAATACAAAACCGGTTTTGAGTATCGATAAGTTTTCATTAATAAATTAACTGTTTTTGAGATATCAAGAATACCCTACTATGCCGCACGGATGTGTTATCGTAATTTATTTATTTACGATTTATTTATTTAAAATTTATTTATTGCTGAATACGTTGATTGATGGTACTATTTAGAACCAGCTCATTCTGATTTTTTTTTAAATTTATTTATGCATCACGTGAACATGTCCAAGAAATGAAGACCCCCTTAAACCCCAGTTTATATAGAGAAAAAAGGGATTTACGGGCGTATTCTTTATTTTTCTTGTTTCTGCTCCAAGACATAGGTTGTGGGTACTCGTTACGACCGCCTCAATGAGGCGGTTCAAGACATAGGTTGTGGGTACTCGTTACGACCGCCTCAATGAGGCGGTTCTAACGAGCACACACAACCTATGTTTTGAGCATGATTTTGACTTAATAAACACAAAAACATAGGTAGAAAGATTTCAATTTGGCGCTTTTGTGCCAATAATCAACGTTTTATTACACTCAGGGGAAAATATCACGGGTATTTAAGCAGTAGACAATTTTCGCTTTTATGACACGTGGATTGTTAATTGCGTTCCGGCTACCGACCGTCAGGTAGCCCGAAGATTAATGGACACGCGTCCACGTATAATTACCTTTTTCCGGAAAGATTGTGTCATGGGTACTACTGTGCATTCTTTATTCATATGAAGTATTGGTGCTTTTAGATAATGAGTACCAATTGTTGTTGTTATTATTATTATTATTATATCTTTGTTTGTTTGTTTGTTTGAGTTGAGGTTTAACGTCCCCGTCAACACTGTAAAGGCCATTTTGGAAGTTAAAATGTCCGTGTAATGAGCACACCTCTTAACCCAATTTACAGGTGGGTTTACAAGGGTAATCATTGATTTCCTTATTTTTGCTCAAAAAATTATTGATGATACTCGTTAGAAATGCTTCAATGAGGCGGTTGTAACAAGCATGAAAACACGCCTATATAATTTCGACCCCGTTGAACCCCATCTTATGTAGTAAAACTGGGTTTTACAGGGGTAAAGGAAATTTTTCTAATTTCTGCTCTTAAATATAGATTGTGGCTACTCGTTAGATTAAATATAGATTGTGGTTACTCGTTAGATTACATATTGAACCGCCTCGATTTTAACGAGTACCCAGAATCTATATTTTGAGCAGAAATAAGAAAAATATTACAAGTTTTCATCTTATTGTTTTTTTTGTTTGTTTTTTTTTCGGTGGTAACGTTTTCAATGCATGTGTATAGGCGTGTTTTCGTAATGTATTTTGCAGATATGTAAGTGATTGGTCCCTTTTGATAAATCGGCCAATTTGTTGTTTGTTATTGTCGGCATTTTGAACATATTCCTTTACATTAACAATCAATAACGGCCCCGCCCATCGGGGCTTGAAGAAATAGATGGGCTGCATGATGCAAGTACACGCAGAGCTGAAACCGACTGCACACCGCTTAGAGGATCTAAGCCGGTGCGAGTCGGAACGTCCGTGCTTATAAACCCTATTGGTTTCACTAGGCGACAGGGCTTGAGATGTCATTTCATCTCAATGTCGGGTAAAAGTCCCACAAAATTGGAAGCAACGTCTCCAAAATGACCTATGCAGCGTTGACGGGGACGTTAAACCTCGAATCAAACAAACAAATTAACAATCAATGAACCTTTCTTTCCAGAATAAATATTTGATGTTTGAATTTGCAGTATGTTATTATAGATAATTAAAATAGTTACAGGTAAATAAAGAGTAATTAAAACCTAATGCTTTGTTTTATATTTTTGATTAGTCACAGTTAATTTCAAACAGTGTAAGTAAGCATTACCTTACATTGATATGTTACAATATTGAATGATCATTGTGACCATTATGATAACACATCTGTGTGAAATAATGCATTCTTTAGGTTGCAGAAAACGGTTATTAAAAAATTGTGTCATAGTTTATTACTACTTTAAATATAGGTTGTGGATCTTGTTAGAACCGCCTCGCTTCTAACCGCGGTACCCACAACATATGTTTGGGTCAAAAGTAATAGAAAAATATATATGTATGTTCCAACAAACCACAGTTTTCTCTATATAAAGTTCGATTCAGAAGGGGTGTTCATCCGTGACATGGACTTGTTAACATTATAATGATAGTCAAGCAGATTTAAGTGCATTTGGGACGGGAAAGCCAAAACATGGACACTTATGCTGGAAACACTGCATGCTCAGATCAGACGTCGAGCTTAAATCAGGGCCTTGCTGTCAACCCATTACGCCCTCCGCGCAGCGGGGCTTCATCACGTGAACGAGTCCGTGAAATGAACACCCCATCATAGTAAACCCCAATTTATAAATAGAAAACTGGGGTTTACGGGGGTATACATTATGTCTCTTTTTTCTGCTCCTAGACATAAGTTGTGAGTACTCGTTAGAACCGCATCGTTGCGGCGGTTCTAACTAGCACCCAAGACCTATGTTTTGTGTATAAATAAGAAAAATATCACAAATTTTCATCAGAAAGATGACCTTTTTTGAGGTATGAAAAATGCCCTATATCACAAGGGTGTGTTATCGTGATGTGAAGAAATAGATTGGGCTGCATGATGCTTCCACGCAGAGCTGAAACTGACTGCACAGCACATGAGTACTAGTAAACTGCATGGGGCGCTAAGGCTGCCCATGAAAAGTGATGCGAGTTGGACCGTCCATGCAGATAAATCCTACTGGTTTCATTGGGTGGCAGGGCTTGAGATGTCATCTCAGTGTCGGGTAAAAGTCCCTCAAAATTGGAAGCAACGTCCGCAAAATGACCTATACAGTGTTGACGGGGACGTTAAGCCTCCAATCAAACAAAACTGTCAACCCATTAAGAAAACATATCCTTGTGACAATGTTTTCTTTCTTATCTTCGAAATGTTAATTTATATCTAAAAAAAATAGCACATTATTTTTATGATGAACAAAACAATGTCTTGGTGCGGATAACACACACATTGTAACCTCTCTAAACCTCTCTTTTCTGTATATAGTGTAAAGTGGGGTTTACAGGGTTTTTTATTACATGGACTTATGAAAATGTTGCTTTTCTAAACAATGCAATCTGACATCCATTAACTATGAATGTTTATTTTTTTTTTTATTTTTTTTTTAAATAATGTGGAATATCACATTCCAGAAAAAATTGGATTTATAAGAACCAATAATATTTTAAGTACAAAAAGGCTCAATTTTAACCGTTTGACAAAAAGAGGATTTTTCTCGCTTAAATACCAAAACACGCAGTTCTAAATTAACTAGACATATCTATCGTTCAATATCCCCCGGGGTCATTTTCACACACAGCCGGATTAAAATACAATATTGATTACACAATAGGTATCTATCGTAGGCCTTAGTCAAAGGGAGACAACCCAATATTGACTTTCTGTGCGACTCTCACGGTTGAAAATCATCGGGCTAATGTCAGATATAGTTGGCCATGCATTTTGCAGCCCATTTATTTCTTCGAGCCCCGATGGGCAGGGGCACTTGCGCGTGCGTGCGTGCGCGCGCGTGCGTGCATGCATGAATGTGTTCCACCAACAGCTAAAGTCATACGGTTTAAAGACTCAGCCGAAAGTGTGGACATAAAGAAAACACGCCTATAAAAATACAATAACCCACAAGCGGCGCCGAGTGAATTAAAGTTAACCCTTTTTTGGACCAAATGGAATCTTCCACCTTATATATGGCAGGAGTCCATTTCGATATTTAGGGGTGTCGGGCTGTGTTTTCTTATAATTTACTCAGAAAATGGTTCAGCTTTTTACAAACAGTGTAGGTCCTGATCAGACGCCGCATTACCGCATTCTGAAGTGTCTGATCTGGGCCTGCACTGTTTGCAAAGGTACCTCTTTAGGGGTTTCTGGTACTGAATTGGTTAATACAGACGAACGTACCATCTTGTTATACATGGTCGCCTCTGCACCATTTGCATAACGACCTATTTAAGGTTCATTATTGCATTGTGCAACCTTGTTCGTGCAATAAAAATACATGGCGTTTGATGGTAAAGAAAAATGGCACAACCAGATATTCGCACGAACGTCAGCTGTTTACTTACAGAAATCGCTGAGTCATGTGACAGGTACAGGCAGAAGAAAATTAAACAAATAACGCCTCAGATGTTTACTGTTTGCACCAGAGAGTGAGAGAGAGATTCTTACGTCTCACTAACAGCTAAGGTCACCTAAGGAGACGGGACCTCGGTTTAAAGACACATCCGAAAGTCTGGGGAAGACCGGGATCGATCCCGCGAATCCTGGTTTACAAGGCAAGTAGCATAACCACTACACCACGGAGGCTTCTACTGATGCACAATTTGTGTGTTGACAGGAAATATAAATGACCATAGAGCAGCCTCTATGTTACTCAATTGCAGCATTCAATTACAAGTTATGCCCTGGAGCTGGCATGAAATAGTTTCCACCGAAGTTGCCGGCGTTAAGTCATCCAGAATTCGTCTTTATTGAAGATGTAACCGAAATTCTGATCTGTCATCAATGTTAGCCTTCGAAATCTCTGATCTGTGTTTGTGGACAGTCATATAAAAACAATCTGTAGTTAGAGACAGCATTTTTTTGGACACCTGGTCTCTTTAGGGGCGCGTAGTTTGTTTATTAAACCGAGTTATTCGGTCCAATTTGGCAGAAATGCTGCTGAATAATCGAAGTTTCAGCATGAGTAAGTGAATGTATTATATTTTGTTCCGTAGATGTACACTTGACGCCAAAAACAAAAATGCATAAAATTTTCGATGAAAATATTTTTCAACGAAATGGAAAAGCCTTATCTGGCTTTGATGACGTCTTTACGTCATCTTAAACTAGGTATTCAAGAATTTCATAAGAAGTTTGTTTTGGCCCCTGCAGACAAGGCCGCTAACAACGTCGTCGTTGTGTGACGGCTCCACTATGTTAACACGCTTAAGCAGGAGCTTGGTGGCACTAAGGCCTATGAACTTCAGCCTTTAGCTGAAGAGAGAGCTATAGTAGATAAACATGTTTGTCTTTCAGCCACCAAGTTTGCTGTGTGTGTTAACGAAGGCCAAGACAAGCTTCCTACGCTATACTGGTTACCATAACTTCATAAAAAACCTTACCAAGCACGGTTTATTGCAAATTCTAGCTCTTGGACTACCACTGAACTTTCTAAATTATTAACTTCCTGTCTTACTGCTATTAAAACGCATGTAATTAAATATTGTGATAAAGTCTTTGAAAGATCAGGAAGAAATCTGTTTTGGTCTATAAAAAATTCGAAAGAGGTTTTAAATAAATTGAAATCTAGACATTTTCGTGCTTCTAGTCTGTCTACCTACGATTTTTCCACTCTTTACACTACACTTCCTCATAATCTTATAAAAGAAAAGCTTAATGATTTAATTGAATGGGCTTTTCACAGAGAAGATTCTCTCTATCTTGCATGTAATGTCAGAAATGCATTTTTCACTTCTAAAGAGCATAAGAATTATACACTTTGGTCATGTCAGAAAGTGTGTGATGCCCTCACCTTTCTACTTGACAATATTTATAATAGATTCGGTACTAAGTTATTTAGACAAATTGTGGGTATTCCGATGGGTACTAATTGCGCACCTCTTGTGGCTGATCTGTTCTTGTATTGTTATGAAAGAGACTTCATTTTGTCACTTTCCATTGATAACCAATCTGATATTATTGAAGCTTTTAGCTCTTCTTCTAGATATTTAGATGATTTATTAAATATTGATAATACCTATTTTGATGGTTTGATCAGTCAGATTTACCCCCTAGAACTTCAGTTAAATAAAGCAAATTCTTCTGAATTTTGGATTTACATCTATCTATTGTAGAAGGATTTGTTTCGTGCAAAATTTATGATAAACGCGATGACTTTGATTTTGAGATTGTAAATTTTCCTTTTTTGGATGGTGATGTTCCTCGTGCGCCATCCTATGGCGTTTATATTTCGCAATTAATTCGATTTGCTAGAGTGTGAAGTAATGTAACTGACTTCAACACTCGTAATAAATTATTAACGGCTAAACTCCTTAATCAGGGTTATCGGTACCATAAACTACGCAAAGCCCTTTCAAAATTTTATAGACGCCATTCTGATTTAATTTCAAAATTCAATATTGGACTTAAATCTCTTCTGCAACAAGGTCTATCGGAACCCGAATCCTATGGTGACTTAGTATATAAATTCAGAAAAATATATAACCGCAATGACTTCAGCACCCAATTTCGTAAAATCATTCTTCGATATAAAAAGATTGGGTACAACATGGATATTATACGACAGACTGCATGCATGGTAGTTAACCCAATCACGGTTGGTAACTTTGCTTCCCTCTTTAATTGCACGCCGGTGGGTCAGGCCTCAGATTCTATGACGGCTCCAACGTAAAGGCTTATCGAGAATTAGAGAGATAATGTTGGTTGGTGCCTGATGCTCTGTCTCTTTTCGGGCTCATCGGAGTCTAACTGTTTGTTTTCTTTTTGCACAAGCATTTCAGTGGTTTCTTGCTGTCGAGTCCTCGCCGTTGTCTCACCTCTGTGGTTCTTTGATTTTTGTGTTCACGGAGATGTTGCACTGATGAGTTAGGAGGCCTTCATGCGGACTGAACAAATTATTTGTCTAAATCGCGACGGAAGTAAGGGCGAGGATTGTGGCCACGTAAAATCGATTTAAGCCCCCCCCCCCGTGGAAATCTTCCACTGATCGTTCCAAGGCGGCTCTTCTGTGGCGATTTATTTATGTTGTTGTTTGCTACTTACTGTGTGTATCACTTGTGTCTTTTAATTTTGGATGGCCATATGGCCATTTTGTGGGAAAGTAACTGTCCTTATGGCCTTCCTTTTTTTAGGTTTCCATTATGGTCTGGTCGCTTAATGTTTGTATTTCTTTCCCTTTGGTGTCTTTTATGGGTGGAGTAAGTTAAATTTATCAATTCCTGATTTTTGTTTTACTTCTACTTTGAAATATAGTCAGAATGTTGCTGCGGTATCTCCAGGCATTTAGTTTCTTCTCCAATAGCAGCAAAAGTCAACAGATTGCCTTCTCGATTTATACAAACAAAAAATTTCCACCTACCCTTTCCATGAAACGTTTTCCGCGATCTGTCTTAGAGACAGTAATCTGTCTTCGACGCAGCCGGTTGTACGGTGTGAATACCCGTGATATTTTCCCCTGAGTGTAATAAGACGTTGATTATGGGCACAGAAGCGCCAAATTGAAATCTTTCTACCTATGTTTTTGTGTTTATTAAGTCAAAATCATGTTCAAAACATAGGTTGTGTGTGCTCGTTAGAACCGCCTCATTGAAATAAGAAAAATAAGGAATACCCCCGTAAATCCCTTTTTTCTCTATATACACTGGGGTTTAAGGGGGTCTTCATTTCACGGTCATGTTCACGTGATGCATAAATAAATTAAAAAAAAAAAATCAGAATGAGTTGGTTCTAAATAGTACCATCAATCAACTTATTGAGCAATAAATAAATTTTAAATAAATAAATCGTAAATAGGTAAATTACGATAGCACATCCGTGCGGCATAGTAGGGTATTCTTTATATCTAAAAAACAGTAAATTTGTAAATGAAAACTTATCGATACTCAAAACCGGTTTTGTATTCTCGTTAGAACCGCCTCATTGAGGTGGCTCTAACGAGTACCCACAACCTATGTCTTGGAGAAGAAATAAAAAAATGAATACCACAGTAAACCCCAGTTTTCTCTATATAAAGAATTGTTTAAGGGAGTATTCATTACACGGCTTGTTGCCGTGATGAAAAAACAACAGTGACTAAAATAATATAGAAGAATAAGAAGCAAGTACTTTCGAACTATGTTTTTGTGTTATGTTAAAATCATGCTGATTCCTGCTTATCCGACTGTTCAATATATAAAGTTGGGTTTACATGCAAATTTTTTCCCCGGTATGATGGAAGGAACACCAGAAAAGGTGTACACCCTGATCTTAATAAATCATTTAACAGATTAAATAAACAAATAAATATAAAAATAAATAAATCGGAACGAGCTGGCTCTAAATATAACCAACAATCCACGCATTGAGCAAAAATATAAACAAATACATAACTAAATTACGATAACACATTCTTGCGGCTCAGTCAATTCTTGATAATTTGTTAATCATCACGTGAACAAGTCCGTGAAATGAAGACCTCCTATACACCACTTCATATAGAGAAAACTGTGGTTTACGGGGTATACATTATTTTTCTTATTCTTGTTCCAAAACATAGGTTGTGGGTACTCGTTAGAACCGCCTCGATGAGGCGGTTCTATTCGAGGCGGTTCTAACGATCGAGGCGGTTCTAACGAGCACCAACAACCCATGTTTGCCGTATTTATAAGAAAAAGATCACTGATTTTCATCAGAAAAGTAGCCATTTTTGAGATGTGAAAAATGTACTTTATCGCACGGGTGTGTTATGTTAATGGAAACCTAAATACATGAGTTTTGTATTCTCATTAGAACCGCTGGGCGCCTATAGAGGGGGGAATGTTTTTCTTTCCCAAGTTCCTATACTTACCAGTACGGAAACACGCCTATACTAATGCATTGTAAATTTAACCGCCAAAAAAAAAAAAAAAAAAAAAAAAAAAAATCAGAAGAAAAATTGTGATATTTTTCTTATTTCTGCTCAAAATATAGAATGTGGGTTAGAACCGCCTCCACGAGACGGTTCTAACAAGTACCCACAATCTATATTTTAGAGCAGATATGAGAAAAATAAGGTTTACCCCTGTAAACCCCAGTTTTACTATATAAAAGTGGGGTTCAAGGGGTTCAGATTTATATAGGCGTGTTTTTCGTGATACATTGATTTTCTTTCTCCCCTTGTCGTTCGTTTTGATAGCCTCTATTATCTCTTCTATCTCTTTTCTCCCTTTCTTTGGGAGACGACCCAAAATGTTTGGGGCCCTGTTTAACTATTTAATCCACATTTATAGACATTAATAATTCGATTTATGGATCCATAATTCGAATCAGCCCCCGCCCATCGGGGCTTGAAGAAATAGAAGGGCTGCATGATGCTTCCACGCAGAGCTGAATCCTACCCGCACACGAGTACTGGTAAACCGCTTGGAACATCTAAGCCTGCCCAGGCAATACGGTGCGAGTCGGTCCGCCCATGCTTATAAACCCTATGTGTTTCATTGGGCGGCAGGGCTTGAGATGTCATTTCATCTCCATGTCGGATAAAAGTCCCACAAAATTGGAAGCAACGTCTCCAACATGGCATTTACAGTGTTGACGGGGACGTTAAACCTCAAATCAAACAAAACAAAATTCACCACATTTGCATTATTTGCTGGCTCCCAGCTTGCACATTGTCAATATTGGAAAAACAGGTAACCAGACCCCCCTGACCTTGAAAGGTCAGGGGGGTCTGGTTACCTGTTTTCCAACACTGATAACCTTCAGACTAGGAACCAGCAAATAATGCAAATAAGGTGAATAGAAGGTCGCAGTTTGCATTTAAATATCGGAACCAGCCGTAAGAAATCGGAGAAATTCCGGCCATGAGATCCAGTCCCTCTGCAATCACCTCTTCGAGGCCAACTCACTTGAAGACGTAAATGCAATACATGCGTACCATCGCAAAACTTACCCTACATCACCACACGTATATCCCGGCTTTATTAAAATATTGTGTCATGGTGACACTTGTTGAAATTTACATCAGGCACTGTACTGTTTTGAGGTCACAGGTGCAAAGTTGTCACGCTTGACTGTCAAACACGATTGAATCGTCTTCACAGTGAATTGTGACAACCGGTGCACATTCTTGCCATCAAAGACAGTGGTCGACAATGAGTTCGACACAGTAGTCGACGGTATGGTCGACACCGTCGACGCGAGAGTTCACCCTAAGTGAACTTAAATTCTGTCCAATCGCGTTTTTGTTTTGTTGTTCGTTTTTGTTATTTGCTTCTGTAGACATTCACGTCATCCCGGCCCGAGCACAGAACATAGTTTTGCCTTCGGGGCGGACGTCGTGAATGGGCTATAGAAGCAAATAAATGTAATGTTTAGTGTTGGTATTATTGAATATAGATAATGTAAATAATTTATGTCATCTATGTGATATCTTTCTTGTGCCTTACCCCAAAGCTGCCCGTTCACCTGTCAGAGATCACCCTCGATTGTCTTGTCAGCATGGGGGTTTGCGGTACGCCGTAAACCCGTATGTAACACTAAGGCTTTTTAGTGGGGAAAAAGGTAAAAACAATGCATTTTTCGAAACATTGTGGTCTTTGACATAGATACAAATTGAGAATTGACACAAAATGAATGGCCAAAAGACAAGCTCATTTTGTGACCTTCGATCAAGGTCACTTGGATTACAGGTCCATTGACATTATACATTTTCTCTGAAACAGCTTGGTCAATTCCATTTAAATTTTATGTGCAACATTAGGACAGTAAAGGAATGCAAATTTGTTCGAATAGTCTAGGTCTCTTAACCAAGATGGTCGCCATCCCAAAAATGGTCAAAACATAAAAAAAAATTTCTTATCCAGAATCACTCGGCCGATTGTCTTGAAACTTAGGATATAGCATTTAGATACTGAGTACTACCGTGTTTGCAAATATTATGACCATTCGTTGACCTTAACCTTCTTTACGCAAAAGTCAAATTTGGTTCCCTACCCTTTTCAATGAAAAAGGTAAAACAATGCATTTTTCGAAAAAAGATGTGATCTGAGATATGAGAAAAGGTACAGAATGAAAGTATATGTAAACTAAACATCAAGGTCATATTGTGACCTTGGCCCAAGGTTGCTTGGATTGCAGGTCCATTGACATTTCAAAATACATTTTCCCTGAAGTCACTGGGCTAATTTCATATAAATTTTATATGGTGCCTTCTAACACTGAGGGAACAAAATGTATTCAAACGGTCGTCACATGACCAAGATGCCCTCCAAGCCCATATATGGTAAAAAACTTAAATATCTTTTGCTCCAGAACGACTTGGTTGATTGCCTTGAAACTTGTATTGTAACATCGGATGACTGAGTACTACCAAGTTTGCAAAAATGATGACCCTAGGTTAACGTAGGCCTACTTTTATCAGTTACCCCCTATATATAGTGCATTGTAACACATTGACCTGATAAAGATATGCTATCTCAGGACAAGTGAGCTTTATCACGTCAACGTGACATTGCACTTTTTGAATGAACCGAACAACCGGAAAAATGGCCAAAATGTTATTATTACCAGAAAATTTTTTTTCGAAAAACTTACATTGAAAATTAGCAAAAGAAAAATAACGGTCAGATGATAGTAAATATACTGGTCGATTATATTTCGCACCGGGAGGTTTGGACGCATTGAGGACATTCGGTAAGGGATCGAAAATTGCCAATTTAAAGAGTTTACATGGGGATAAACTGATAAATAGAATACCAGGCTCGGCTTCGAGAACGCATGTAGAATCGCTCGGCAAGCCTCGCGATTCTACAAGCGATCCCGAAGCCTTGCCTGATAAACTTGATATCAAAAGACACGAACCTGGTATTCTCTATATATTTAGGTCAGATTTGGTTCCCTAGGCTTTCAATTGGAAAAAGGTAAAATCATACATTTTTCGAAACATATTGTGGTCTATGACATGAAAATATGTACAAAAATGTATATGAATGCGAAAGGTCAGGATCATTCAGCGACCTCGGCCCAAGGTCTCTTGGATTGCAGGTCCATTGGCATTTCAAAATACATTTTCTCTGAAACCACTGGGCCATTTGCATTCATTTAGATTTTGTATGCAACCTTTGGATACTGGGAGAACAAAAGTTTGTTTGAATGTTCCAGGTCAAATGACCAGTATTGGTGTCATGCCAAAATATGGTAAAAACCTTGAAACTTGGTATGCGACATTGGGTGACTTGAGTACTACTAGCATTGCTGAAATGATAATTTTAGGCTGACCTTGACTTATTTTTCCGCAAGGTCAAATGTGGTTCCTTAGGGTTTTCAATAGGGAGAAGGTGGAACAATGCATTTTTCAAAAACCTGCACGGTCTATGACATGAGAGTAGGGACAAATGAATGTCTATGAATTCCAAAGGTCGAGGTCATTCAAAGACCTTGGCCCAAGTTCCTTTGGATTGTATGTCTATCAACATTTCAAAAGACCTGACTCTTAAATAGCTGGACCAAATTCAATTTCATTTCATATGCTACCCTTTGACAATTTGGGAATGAAATCTTTATTGAATGGTCAAGGTCACATGACCAAGATGGCCCTCGATGCTCAAGTAAAACCTGTTAAAGTACTGGGTCGATTTTCTCGAAACTTTTAGTTGGAATTAGGTGACTGCGTACTACAATATTTGTTGAAAAAATGACACTAGTTGACCTTGACCAATTTTACAGCAAGGTCAAATTTGGCCCCTGAGGCTTTTGATTGAGAAAATGGTAAAACAATGTATTTTTCGAAAACTATTGTGCTTTTTGACATGCCAGTATATGCAATGTGCATGTCTATGAATGTCAATGGTCAAGGTCATTCGATGGCCTTTGCTCCAGGTCACGAGGGTTGCAGGTGCATTGCCATTTAAAATGACATTTTCTCTAAAACGGCAGAGTCAATTTCAGTTTTGTATGCAACTTCCCGACAATGACAGAATGAAAGTTCATTAGAATGGTTCAGGTCTCATGAAAAATCGCCGGCATAAAACCCGTAAAAATATTTTTCGTCAGAACCTCTTGGGTAATTGTCTTGAAACTTAGTATGTAGCTTTAAGGGGAACGGGAACACATTCCGGGGGGGGGGGGGGGGGGGGGGGGGGGGGGGGGGCAAGCAACTCCTGCAAAAATCTGCAAAAATATTTTTGTCTCCCATGTCAATAGGGGTCAACTCTTAAAGGAAAGTCTTTTCTTTAGGAGAAGACCCCTTTTCATTTGAATGGGGCTTATAGAAAAGCGAACAGGAAATCCCGAAAGTTGTCTCCCTTTGAAAAATGGCGATAAAATCTACCAGGTGTTCCCATGCCCCTTAAGTGACTAAGTACGACCACATTTGTTCCAATAATGACCCTAGGTTGACCCTGACCTATGTTTGGACAAGGTCAAATTTGGTCCCTCAGGCTTTTGGTTAACCCTTATCCCGCTGAAAAATGAATTTAGCCACACCCGTTTCTGTATCTGAACCATTCAGATTACTTGATGTAATTTATTTCTACAAATTCACAAAGTGAATGTCAAACAGTGTAGTGCCTGATAAGAGGGCTTCTTCAGAAGCCATCTGATCTGGATCTATACAGTTTGCAAAGGGGGTTGTTGTGAACAGCAGGGCAAGGGTTAAACACGTATTCTTCGAAAATTATTGTTATTTTGAAATGAGAGTATAGGCACTGTATGAATGTCTGTGAATGCTATTATATGTCAAGGTCATTCAGCGACTTTGGTCCCAGGTGTCCATCAACTTTTCAACTTAAATTTTATATGCAGCTGCCTTGGCAATGGATGAATGAAAAACTGCGCCATTGGTCCAGGTCACATGACCAAAATGACTGCCATGGCCATATACAACAAGTTAAAAAACGTCAGCCTCGATAGCTCAGTGGTTAGCGCGTTAGACTTCTGATCGAAAGGTTGTGGGGTCGAATCCGGCCATCGGCGGCGAAGTGTTTCCTTGGGCAAGAAACGTTAGGACAATGCCTCACTCGACCCTGGTGTAATTGGGTAGCAGTGGGATAAAGTCACTGCCTCTCTCTCTCTCTCTCTCTCTCTCTCTCTCTCTCTCTCGCGCGCACGCGCGCGATAACATCGGGAATCACTTTACAAGAGCGATTGAATAAACTTGGAGCTTTCATCGCAATCAAAATTAAATAAGTTAGCATAAACTAAAAACCTAAAAGTCTTCTTCTCGAGAACCTCTTGGCCAATTTCTTGAAAGTGCGTGTGCAGCTTCAGTTCACGAGTACCACAATATTTTATAAATAATGACTCAGGGTTCGTATTACGGAACCCGGGAAGGGACATAACTTTTTTTTTAATATGTTGTGCGAACAATATATTAAGTTGTGCGAACAAGATAATATGTTGTGCAGACAAGATATTATCTTGTGCGGACAACATAATTTATGTTGTGCGGACGACATATTATCTTGTGCGGACAAGATAATATCTTGTTTGCACAACTTAATATCTTGTGCGGACAAGATATTATCTTGTTCTCACAACATATTATCTTGTTTGCACAACAGAGAGCTTGGGAAGTTATGCGAACAAGATATTATCTTGTGCGGACAAGATATTATCTTGTTCGCACAACATATTATCTTGTGCGGACAAGATATTAAATTGTGCAAACAAGATATTATCTTGTCCGGACAAGATATTATCTTGTGCGCACAAGATCTATCATTTCCGCACAAGATCTATGTTATGCGAACAAGATAATATCTTGTTCGCACAACTTAATATCTTGTCCGTACAAGATAATATGTTGTCCGAACAAGATATAATGTTGTCCACACAAGATAATATCTTGTCCGCACAAGATAATATCATGTCCGCACAAGATAATATGTTGTCCGAACAAGATAATATCTTGCCCGCTCAAGATATTATCTTGTTCGCACAACATAATAAAAATAAAAATTCATGTCCCTTCCCGGGTTCCGTGGTTGTCCTTGGCGTATTTCTCAGTACCAAAGATCATAGTCACTCAGATGAGAGAGAAAAAAAACAAAAAAAAAAAAAAAAAATAAAAGGACCGATGGATGCTCCCCGAAGATTCGTAGTAGTAGGAGGGTTATTTTAGTGAATTTTGAAGTTTGATACACAAAGGTTATGGGTACTCGTTAGAACCGTCTGAATTAGGAGGTTCTCATGAGTACCCTCAGCCGATGTTTGGAGTACAATTAAAGAAACTAGTTAATGATTTTCAACAAAGAATGCAAAAACAGAGAGAAATGTAAGGCCCCTCCCCTGCAAGGGCCTGTAAATCTTAAACCATAAGGCTAAGAAACTCAGTTTTGTGTTCCCAAGTAAGTGATTTTCAATGGAAAATGTCACAATGAATACACATGTGAAACATGAAAGCCCTATTATCCATGGTAATGAAATAACAGGGGATATTTTTTGAAAAAGGGGAGATAATTCAGTGAAAATAAGTAATATACTTATGGCCCTTTGTCAGAATGTAGGTTTTGTGATTGTAAGTATGTGTGTGAAGTTTCATGAGAGTAGGACAAATACTTTTAAAATTTTGACCGAGTTTAAGTTGTTTGGGTATGGCCTGACAAACACACACGCCCAAAAGCAATTTGTCAGGATGTAGATCTTGTGATGGTAATTATGTGTGTGATGTTTCATGAGAGTAGACAAAATACTTTTGAAGTTATCACCGAGGTTAAGGTTTCTTGGTTTAGTTGTGACAAACACACGACTTATTCTCCTTTGTCAGAATGTTGGTCTTGTGATGGTTAGTATGTGTGTGAAGATTCATATGAGTAGGGCTAATTCTTTTGAAGTTATGACCAAGGTTAAGTTTTTTGGATAAGGCAAGACAAACACGCGTTCCGTGGTGTCTGATCTGGGCCTGCACTGTTTGCCACTTACCCCTTTTGGGGTTTCTGGTACCAAATGGGATAAACCAAAAGTCTAAGAATTCCCTAGTTAGTGATTTTCAACAAAGACCGCAGAGATAAGGAGAAATGTAAGGCCCCTTCCGTGCAAGGGCATGCAAATCTTAAACCATTAGACAAAGAAACTCAGTTTTGTGTTCCCTAGTAAGTGATTTTCAATGAAGAATGTCACAAGGAATACATATGTGAAACATGAAAGCCCTATTACCCATGGTTATGAAACAACAGATATTTTTATTGAAAAAAAGGGGAGATAATTCAGTGAAAATAAACAATATAATTATGGCTCTTTTTCAGAATGTAGGTTTTGTGATGGTAAGTATGTGTGTGAAGTTTCATGAGAGTAGGACAAATACTTTTAAAATTTTGACCGAGTTTAAGTTGTTTGCTTATGACCTGACAAACACACATCGAAAAGCAGTATAGTTATGACCCTTTGTCAGAATGTAGGTCTTGTGATAGTGAGTAAGTGTGTGAAGTTTCATGAGAGTAGGGCAAATGCTTTTGAAGTTATGACCAAGGTTAAGTTTTTTGGTTTTGGCGTGACAAACATACGGACAAAAGCAATATGGTTCTGGCCCTTTGTCAGAATGTAGGTCTTGTAATTGTAAGTATGAGTGTGAAGTTTCATTGGAGTAGGGATAATACTTTTGAAGTTATAATCGGTAATGTTTTGATTTAGATTTAGATTTAATACTGTGTGGGGCCCTAATTAAGAAGGGAAATAACTCCGTAAATACTGTTTGCAGGTTTATGCTTCTTGCATTCTGCGATTTCTCTCATAGCCCCCTATCAGTGTATCAAGTTTCACTAAATTACCTTTAACACTTTTAGAGATATGCTCGGGACAAACTTAATATAGCAAACACTAAAAAGGGAAATAACTCTGTAATTACTTCTGATATAGTTACAGTTCTTGCACTCTGCACTTCCTCTGATGGCCATCTATCAATGTATCAAGTTTCACTCAAATCCCTTGTATACTTTCAGAGATATGCTCAGGACAAGCTTTTCATTGAAATAGTTAAGAAGGGAAGTAACTCCATTAATATAGGTGACAGGGTTATGGTTCTTGTATTCTCCGATTCCCCTCACCGCCCCCTATCAGTATTTAAGTTTCACTTAAATAGCTTTAATACTTTTAGAGATATAGAGAGTGACGGATGGATGGACGGACGGTCGGTCGGACGGACAAAGTGGCGACTATATGCTCTCCCTTCGGGGAGCATAAAAAGACCAAATAATACGCAGGGCTCAGGGTGGTGATCTGGCCTCATGGTCCTCTTGTTTTGGTATGATGATAAGCTGCATGCATAGCTTAAATCATAATAAATGTTGGTTCGTTCTGTTCAAAAATAGCCATAAGAAGAGATGGCATCATTCTCCGACCGAAAGTCAATATGGCTTTCAAAAGATATCCCAGCAGACACGCGTCACTAGGGCAACGTCAAATCAACGTCGGTGCAACGTCACGCGTAGATCTGACTTTGCATAAATGTCATGACGTCGCACCAACGCTGATTTGACGTCACAATTACGTCATGTGTCTGCCGGAATGACTTTCAGGAGACTGTACACGTAGAAAGTACACATGAAAAATGCCTAACCTCAAGTTCATTGCTGCAATGTGTCAGCAAGACCTCTGCAAAGGTTTTCATGACCAAATGATATTAACATTAATAAGGCTGACATGATTAATCGTATAATCGATTAATTGATCGATAAATTCCACAAAAATAATTATCAGTACTGATTTGCTTGTAATCGATTATTTGATAAGTAAATTTACTACCCAAAGTTGTGCCTAAAATAGCTGGATCAGTGGCAAACAGTGCAGACCCTGATGAGACGCCGCATGTTGCGGCGTCTCATCTGGGTCTACACTGTTTGCTCAGGCCTGCCTGTTCAACTATACATATGGTTAAGTGCAACACATGGTAAGAGTCATGCTCAGACAGAAAGCCAGACAGGTAATATTATGACAAAAACCTTAGCGATTACTAATCGATTATCGATCGCAGTATCAGAACTGATAATCGATTATCTTTTCAGCTCCGGTTAGCCAGCCCTAAACATTAATGATATTATGATTAAAGGGCCCTCTCTCAACATGAAGGAGATTTCTACACAAAGTACTGATGTACTGAAGTGTTTAGAAATTTTATCAATCGAGTGTTAGAGGTATGCTCGGTACAAGAGTAACATTTCTTTGCCCTTTTTACATGAATTATCTGCTCTTGTATTCAGAACTCATTCTTATTTCAACATTGGATCTAACTCTACAAAGTACTAACAGTATATCTCAAAGGGTTTTGGGGTTACAGAGATGTAGAGAATACCAGGTTCGTGTCTTTTGATATCAAGTTTATCAGGCAAGGCTTCGAGAAAGCTTGCAGAATCTCGAGGCTTGCCGAGCGATTCTGCATGCGTTCTCGAATCGAGCCTGATAAACTTGATATCAAAAGACACGAATCTGGTATTCTATTTATCAGTTTATCCCCTTGTAAGCTCTTTAAATTGGCAATTTATGATCAGTCATTGCGTCCCAACATTCCGGTGTGGATTATAATGGGTCAGTATATTTACTATCAGCTGATCGTAATTTTTTTTTGAATCTTTTTAAATGTAATTTTTCCAATTTTTCTAGTATATTATAAAATTTTAGCCATTTTTACCGGTAGTCCACTTCATTCATAAAAGTGCAATGTCATGTTGACGTGATAAAGCTCACTTGTCCTGAGATAGCATATCTTTATCAGGTCAATGCGTTACAATGCAATATTTAAAGGGGGTAACTGATAAAACAATGTTATATTGTCAGGAGAGATAACTGAGAGTGGGAGTTGTTTTTTGAAACTGGTACGCTTTCTTAACCTGGTGTACAATTATACCAAGTACCATCAATACACCTCAAAGGGTGCTGGTGGTATGGTATCCACGAGGTTATACTTGAGTGGGGTGGGGTGATAACAAAACCTCCATTGCACCTAGAGTTGAGGTTCGTGCTCATGACACGCTTTCTTACCCTCATATACAATTTCACCAATAAGCATCAATATATATTACATTTGTGATGCTATTTAGTAATTTTTGAGGGAATTAAAGTGATATTTTTCCTAATCCGTTCGAACATGGCGCGCCAAAATTGGGACAAATGACGTAACGTTGTACCAAATTACGTCTTTTTGAGAAGTCAGAAAAGCCAGAAACGGTCAATTCAATAAATGTAATATATAAATTAATCTGTCTTTAGTTTAAAATACAGGAAATATTTCCCTCGAGACTTGCAAATCCTATAAACAAACCCGTGCATTCGCACTCGTTTGTTTACTTGATTTGCAACTCTCTCGGAAAATATTCCCTGTATTTTAAACCAAAGATGGATTAATCTCTATATCTCAGAGGGTGTTGGAATTATAGCGATCACTGGGTTATGTTTGCTTAAATATCACGGTATACAGAGTTGCGGTTCTTGCTCATGACACATCTTAACTTCATATAAAAATGCACCATGTACTATCGGTATTGGAACTACGACAATCGATAGATTATACTGTAAATAGAGGATCTTACATGAGTGTTCATGTATTATTGAATTTATAAAACGAGTTGAGGAAAAGGGATAAAATGCGAGGCTTTGCCGAGCATTTTATCCCGTTTCCTCAACGAGTTTAATAATTTCAATAATACATGAGGACGAATGCAAGATTCTATTTATCATATGACATTTAAAACGCATTTTATTCACGATTGTTTACAAAAATATCAATATTCCACCATTAGTAAGCGCGACGTCGTTAAGGGCGTCGTACATGTAATGATATAGAGAATACCAGATCAAATTTGAATGCTTCGAGAACGCTTGTAGAATCGTGAGGCGTTTGATAAACTTGGTATCAAATGACACGAATATGGTATTCTATTTATCAGTTATTCCCATTGCACACTTTTTAAGTTGGCAATTTACGATGAGTTATCGATTGTCCGCAGTGCGTCTCAACATTCAGGCGCGCAATAATCGGTCAACATATTTAGTATCAGCTGTCAGTAATTTTACCTTTGAGATTAACTCTTTCATTTTTTTTTCTATTTTTTTTTTTTTCCAGTAATAATAACATTTTGCCAATTTTCCCAGTAGTACAGGTCATTATTAACAGTGCAAAGTCTCGTCGACCTGATAAAGCTATATTGCCCTGAGACAGCATATCTTTATCAGGTCAAGGTGTTACAATGCAATTAATATAGGGGTAACTAAAAAACAAATAAAATACCGTCTCACCCATTTATTGTTCTTGCACGTGACATGCATTCTCAACCTGATGTACAGTTGTACCAAGTACCATCAATAAATCACAAAATGGTGCTGGAGACATGGTAAACACAAGGTTATATAGTTGGAAGAGATAGCTCAAGTTCCATGACACCCAGAGTTATGGTTCTTGCCAATAACGGGAGTATGGCCGGACGGACGCCAGGCTGATCGTTATATCACAGAACCTATTCGGTCGGGGATAAAAACAGCCAAGCGATTATCCAAACCAAAACACCCCGGATATACATGTAAGATACACAAAGACACTAATAAACCAAAACAGTAATGCCAGAACCCTCATGTCAAAACAAACTTTCTTAATCCCATCACATTATAAACCCTGCAAACAGTGCAGGCCCTAGTCAGACGCCGCAGAACGCGGCGTCTGATCAGGATGTGCACTAGTTGCTAACAGAATGTTCCGTCAAAAATAGCAAAAAAGAAAAGAAAAAATAATAAAAAAGAAAAAATAGGCCTGACACCCCTTATATGACAATGGACTTGTCCAACATATAGCAATGTACAGTCCATTAGTATACAATGGCTTTACAAGTCTGTGTAATGAAACACTTGTTGACCCCATGTCGTATGGAGAAAAGTTGAGTTTGCTATATAGGTATTAAGGGGAATTGGAACACCTAGCAATTTTTTTCCACCATTTTTCAAAAGGAGACAACTTTCGAGACTTCCTGTTCGCTTTTCCCTATCCCAAGGAAAAAAGGGATCTACCCTTAGAGGAAAGAATTTGCTCATCAGGAGCAAATTTATTCCTTAAAGAGTTGACCCCTATCGAACAGGGAGACAAAAATACTATTGCAGGAGTTATCTCCCCTGAAGGTGTTCCCACTCCCCTTAATATCATTTTTATGGATTTTATACCTTTGTACACAAAACTGTTCAAACTTTAATGGGCCTCCTGTCATTTTGATTTGAAACATCATTTAATATATCCTCACATCTTGTCATTCAACTGCCAGCCAGGAATAAACTCAAAACTCAAAGTGGTGTACATTTCATTGCAGACTCTAACACTATCCAATCAGAATACATCTCAAATGTCAATCAGACCTACAAATGGAAAAGTGCTTGCCAAAAATGAGACCTAATCCAGTTTTAGAATTCTTCGCCGATTGGCATTAGCTTGTCAAATTCACTTGATGCAAAGAAATTAATTGAAAGATAATTCACATAAGTTTGAACAAATTTGTATCCACAGGTATATCGATGTGTAAACTCTGTCCCAAAGGGCTTTGTGCTAAGTATGTGAGTGATTAGCCGGATGTGTAAACTCCGTTCCGAAGGGTTTTATGCTAAGTATTTGAGTGATTAGTCGGATGTGTAAACTCCGTCCCGAAGGGCTTTATGCTAAGTATGTAAGTGATTAGCCGAATGTGTAAACTCCGTCCCGAAGGCCTTTATGCTAAGTATGCGAGTGATTAGCCGGATGTGTAAACTCCCGTCCCGAAGGGCTTTATGCTAAGTATGTGAGTGATTAGCCGAATGTGCAAACTCCGGCCCGAAGGGCTTTATGCTAAGTATGTGAGTGATTAGCCGGATGTGTAAACTCCGGCCCGAAGGGCTTTATGCTAAGTATGTGAGTGATTAGCCGAAGTTGACACATCGATAAACTCCACAAAAATGATAATTCATTGCTTTTAATTCTAGTATGTCATCGAAATGTTAAAAATGTCACTAAAAGGGTGAATTTTCGGAATTCTTTCGAAAGCGTCTGAACAAACTTACCAACGGCCACGGCGGAATGATTTTTCAACTTGAAGCTGCCATATTTTAAAGAAACCCAAGCGAAAAAAACGTCAACTCTTTAAATTCTGTTTATTTGTCTTCTAACATTTACGTTTTCAATAGTTTTCTGTCTTTTACCCGAACGCCGTTGACGTCGTTTATATACAATGACGTAAAGCGCGGGTTCTGAACGTGCTCTTTGACGTCATGTTATTAGCTCACCTGAGCCGAAGGCTCATTGGTGAGCTGATAGTATGGCCAGGCAAAAATTCTGTGTGTGTGTGTTCACATTTTCAAACGTCTTCTCCTCCGGAACCGCTGGGCCGATTGTAGTCAAATTTCATGTGGAGGCTCCATGGGGTGGGGGAACGAAAGTTTGCATTTTTGGTCTAGGTCACATGACCAAGATGGCCGCCATGCCCATATATGGTAAAAACCCTTCGAAAATCTTCTCCTCCGGAACCACTGGGCCGATTTGCATGAAACTTGGCATGTAGCACCTCGGACATGGGCCCATCATAAATTGCATAAATGGTGTCCCTGGGATGACCTTGACCTATTTTACGCCAAGGTTAAATTTGGTAACATGGGCATTTGTATGGGAAAAAGTAGAAATGTCTGATATCTTGCAAACTGTTACAAATAATGCCACTAAACCATATATATTCTTATTCCTTATGATGAGGCGCATTTAGTGACGTGGATTTTGGAACCCTGCCCCCCCCCCCGGGGGGCATGCCCCACCCCCTTTTTGGCACAAAATGCTTAATATCTCCAAAACAGCTAAGATCCCGACCCATAAACCATATATATTCTTGTTCCTTATGATAAGGCGCATTCAGTGACATGGACCTTTGGACCTTTGGGTACCGGGGTTCCCCGGGGGGGGGGGCATGCCCCACCCCTATTTTGCACAAAATGCTTAATATCTCGGAAACGGTTAAGATCCCGACCCATAAACCATATATACTCTTGTTCCTTATGATGAGGCCCATTCAGTGACATGGACTTTTGGACCATGGGGTACCAGGGGTCCGGGGGGGGGGGGGGCATGCCCCACCCCCTTTTTTGCACAAAATGCTTAATATCTCGGAAACGGTTAAGATCTCTATCCATGAACCATATATATTCTTGTTCCTGATCATAAGGCGCATTAAGTGACATGAACCTTTGGACCCGGGGGTCCCAGGGGGGCATGCCCCACCCCCTTTTTTGCATTAAATGCTTAATATCTCGGAAACGGTTAAGATCCCCACCCATAAACCATATATACTCTTGTTCTTTATGATGAGGCGCATTCAGTGACATGGACCTTTGGACCCTGGGGTACCAGGGGTCCGGGGGGGGGCATGCCCCTCCCCCTTTTTTGCTCAAAATGCTTAATATCTCGGAAAAGGTTAAGATCCCCACCCACAAACCATATATATTCTTGTTCCTTATGATAAGGCGCATTCAGTGACATGGACCTTTGGACCCGGGGGGTCCCTGGGTGAGGGAGGGGGGCATGCCTAACCCCCTTTTTTCCACAAAATGCTTAATATCTCGGAAACGGTTAAGATCCCCACCCATAAACCATATATATTCTTGTCGCATTCAGTGTAATGGACCGTTGGACCTACGGTTCCAGGGGGGGGGGGGGGGGGGGGGGGGGCTGGGGGCCAACATCCTTTATTGCATTGAATGCTTAATATCTCGGAAACAGTTGAGATCCCCACCCAGTTACACAGACCTTCGGTCCCTCTTGGCCAAAGATCACATATTAAAGTCTTTGAGGACTTCCTCAGAAAAGTCAGGTGAGCGATTCAGGACCAATGGTCCTCTGGTTTTATTACCTGTCGCTGTGTGAAATAATCTGAGATTCATATTCATTGAATTTATCGAAGTTCAACCAATCAAATCACTCGAAATGTACATAATGATGGAGAATTGAGTTCTGACGGGGTATACATCATTTTCGGCGGCTTTAACGAGCACCAACAAACTATGTTTGGGGCAGAAATAAGGAAAATATCAAATACAGAGGACCCGCGTTATAACGGCAGTTTCGTTATAACGGCATGTTTTGCTCTCAAAATGTTCACTGGTCTAAAGAAGTTAACGCTTTAAAGAATCCAAACACAAACATATCCAACAATGCTCGTGCCCATTACCGAAACGTGCCTATACAAATACATTGTAAATTTTTTCGCCAAAAAGCGAACATTTTAAGCTAAAAAATGCAATATTTTTCTTATTTCTGTCCAAACTATAGATTGCGGGTACAGGTTAGAACCGCCTCGATGAGGCGGTTCTAAAGAGAAAACCCACAATCTATATTCTAGAGCACATATAAGAAAAATAAGGTTTACCCCTGTAAACCCCAGTTTTACTATATAAACCCAAGTTTTACGATATAAAAGTGGGATTAAAAGGGGTCAAAATTATAAAGGCATGTTTCCGTGATGTGCAGTTGAAGTCGGAGTTAACTGTCGCGGAGTTAGCAACAGGTCGTTAAAGGCTATCTTCATCTAATTTATTACAAGAAGCACACAGTCAGTCGTCCCCGCCCATCGGGGCTTGGAGAAATAGATTGGGCTGCATGAGGCTTCCACGCAGAGCTAAATCTGACCACACACGAGTACTGGTAAACCGCTTAGAAGGACTAAGCCTGCCCAGGCAAAGCGGTGTGAGTCAGATCGCCCAATGCATATACGCCTTCTGGTTTCATTTGGCGGTAGGGCTTGAGATGTCATTTCATCTCAATGTCAGGTAAATGTCCAACAAAATTGGAAGCAACGTCTCCAAAATGACCTAAATAGTGTTGATGGGGACATTAAACCCTATTCAAACAAACAAATCATTAATTACAAGAAGCACACGAAATGTACATAATGATGGAGAATTGGAGTTCTGAAGGTTGTTGGTGCTTGTTAAAATACATTGTAAATTTTACGGCCAAAAAGCGAATATTTAAAGCTAAAAAAAACAAACAATTTTTTTCTTATTTCTGCTCAAAATAAAGATTGCGGGGGTTAGAACCGCCTCATCGAGGCGGTTCTAGCGAGTACCCACAATCTATATTTTAGAGCATATATAAGAAAAACAAGGTTAACACCTGTAAACCCCAGTTTTACTATATAAACCCCAGTTTTACGATATGAAAGTGGGATTCAAAGGGGTCAAAATTATATAGGCGTGTTTCCGTGCAGTTGAAATCGGAGTTAACTGTCACGGAGTTAGCAACAGGTCGTTAAAGGCTATCCTAACTATGATCTCATTTATTACAAGAAGCACACAGTCAGTCGCCTCCGCCCATCGGGGCTTGGAGAAATAGATTGGGCTGCATGATGCTTCCACGCAGAGCTAAATCTGACCACACACGAGTACTGGTAAACCGGTTAGAAGGACTAAGCCTGCCCAGGCAAAGTGGTGTGAGTCAGATCGCCAAATGCATAGAAGCCTTCTGGTTTCATTGGGCGACAGGGCTTGAGATGTCATTTCATCTCAATGTCGGGCAAAAGTCCCACAAAATTGGAAGCAACGTCTCCAAAATGACCCAAATAGTGTTGACGGGGACGTTAAACCCCATCCAAACAAACAAATCATTTATTACAAGCACACGAAATGTACATAATGACGGAGAATTGGAGTTCTGAAGGTTGTTGGTGCTCGTTAAAGCCGCCGAAAATTCTATGTTTGAGGCAGAAATATGGAAAATATCAAATGCAGAGGACCCGCGTTATAACGACAGTTTCGTTATAACGTCATTTTTTAGCTCACCGTCACGTAGTGACGAGGTGAGCTTTTGGGATCACTTTTCGTCCGTCGTGCGTCCGTCCGTGCGTCCGTCCGTCCGTGCGTCCGTAAACAATTCTTTAAACAACATCTCCTCCTAAACCACTGATCGGATTTTGACCATACTTCACAGGAATGATCCTTAGGTGGTCCCCCTTTCAAAGTTGTTCAAATGGTTCCGGTCCGTTGCACATCTAGGTCATAGGAGCCAAAAATAGATTTTTTTCACCAAAAACTTAAAAAATCTTCTTCTCTGAAACCACAAGGCCCAGATCTTTGATATTTGGTATGAAGCTTCATCTAGTGGACCTCTACCAAGATTGTTCAAATTATAGTGCTCGGGCCAAAAGTGCCCCCGCTCCGGGGCCCTTTGGTTTTACATGGGCTTATATAGGGAAAATCTTGAAAAATCTTCTTCTCTGAAACCGTAATGCCCAGGTCTTTGATATTTGGTATGAAGCTTCATCTAGTGGAGCCCTACCAAGATTGTTCAAATTATAGTGCTGGGTCCAAAAATGCCCCCGCTCTGGGGCCCTTTGGTTTACATGGGCTTAGATAGGGAAACTCTTTAAAAATCTTCTTCTCTGAAACTGCAAGGCCCAGGTCTTTGATATTTGGTATGAAGCTTCATCTAGTGGACCCCTACCAAGATTGTTCAAATTATAGTGCTGGGGCAAAAAATGCCCCCACTCCAGGGCCCTTTGGTTTTTCATGGGCTTATATAGGGGAGAGCTTTAAAAATCTTCTTCTCTGAAACCGTAAGGCCCAGGTCTTTGATTTTTGGTATGAAGCTTCATCTAGAGGACCCCTACCAAGTTTGTTCAAATTATAGGGCTTGGGCCAAAAATGCCCCCGCCCCGGGGCCCTTTGGTTTTACATGGGCCTATATCGGGAATATCTTTAAAAATCTTTTTCTCTGAAACCGCAAGGCCTAGGTCTTTGATATTTGGTATGAAGCTTCATCTAGTGGACCCTTACCAAGATTGTTCAAATTATAGTGCTGGGGTCAAATATGCTCCCGCTCCGGGGCCCTTTGGTTTTACATGGGCTTATAGAGGGAAAATCTTTAAAAAATCTTCTTCTCTGAAACCGCAAGGCCCAGGTCTTTGATATTTGGTATGAGGCTTCATCTTGTGGACCCCTACCAAGATTGTTCAAATTATAGTGCTGGGGCCAAAAATGCCCCCGCCCCGGGGCCCTTTAGTTTTACATGGGCTTATATTGGAAAAAATCTTTAAAAATCTTTTTCTCTGAAACCGCAAGGCCCAGGTCTTTGTTATTTGGTATGAAGCTTCATTTAGTGGACCCTTCAAATTATAGTGCTGGGGCCAAAACTGCCCCCGCCCCGGGGCCCTTTGGTTTTACATGGGCTTATATAGGGAAAATCTTTAAAAATCTTCTTCTCTGAAACCGCAAGGCCCAGGTCTTTGATATTTGGTATGAAGCTTCATCTTGTGGATCTCTAACAAGATTGTTCAGATTATAGTCCTGGGGCCAAAAATGCCCCCGCTCCGGGGCCCTTTGGTTTTACATAGACTTATATAGGGAAAATCTTGAAAAATCTTCTTCTCTGAAACCATAAGGCCTAGATCTTTGATATTTGGTATGAAGCTTCATCTAGTGGACCTCTACCAAGATTGTTCAAATTATAGTCATAGGGCCAAAATGCCCCTGCCTTTGGGCCCTTTAGTGTTACATAGGCTTATATAGTCAAAATCTTTAAACATCTTCTTCTGTGAAACCACAACGCCTAGGTCTTTGATATTTGGTGTGAAATGTCATTTAGTGGACCTCTATCAAGATTGTTCACATTATAGCCCTTGGGCCAAAAATGCCCCTGCCCGAGACCCATTGGTTTTACATAAGACTTATATAGAGATAGTCTTTGAAAATCTGCTTCTCTGAAACTGCAAGGCCCATGCTTTTGATATTTGGTATGTAGCTTCATCTAGTGGACCTCTACCCGGGCCCTTTGGTTTTACATAGGCTTATAATATATAGAGATAATCTTTGAAAATCTTCTTCTCTGATACAGCAAGGCCCAGGTCTATTTGGTGTGAAGCTTCATCTAGTGGACCTAGCCCCGGGGCAATTTGGTTTTACATAGGCTTATGCAGGGAATATCTTTAAAAAAATCTTCTTCTCTGAAACTGCAAGGACCAGGTCTTAGATATTACTGGACCTTTGCCAAGATTGTTCAATTTATAGCCTTTGTTGATATTTGGTATGAAGCTTCACCTTTTTAGACCTCCCTCAACATTATGCACATTGTAACCCTGGGGTCAATAATGGCCCTTTCCTGGGCCCACTTGTTACTCTATGGATCAGGTGAGCGATCCAGGGCCATCATGGCCCTCTTGTTTTTTTTTGCTATCAAAATGTTCACCGTTCTAAAGAAATTGACGCTGTAAAGAATCCAAGAACAAACAAATCGAACAATGCTCGTGCACATTAGGAAATCATGCCTTTACAAATACGTTGTGAATTTTACCGCCCAAAAGCGAACATTTATAGCTGAAAAAAAAGCAACATTTTTCTTATTTCTGCTCAGAATATAAATTGCGTGTACACGTTAGAGGCGGTTCCAACGAGTACCCACAATCTATATTTTAGAGCATGTATATTAGAAATATAAGGTTTACCCCTGTAAACCCCTAGTTTTACTATATAAAAGTGGGGTTCAAAGAGGTCAAAATTATATAGGCTCGTTTTCATAATGAATTGAAATCAGAGATAACTTTCACTGAGTTAGTAACAGATCGTTAAAGGCTAGCTTAGTTATTACAAGGGTATTTGTTGGAATCGCTTCACCAATTAACATATGTTTATTGGGGTCATATACTCAGAGTAGATGTAAAATGAGTAATCTCCTAATCTGGATCTAAGAATTTATGATATTGAAATTGTAGTTTTGTCGTTAAATCGAATTTCGGCATTAATAGAGGATCTTACACTAGTGGTCATTTCATATGATATTTATGAAACGAGCCTTCAGCGAGTGTCATAAACGGCCATTTCATATGATATTTATGAAACGAGCCTCTGGCGAGTTTCATAAATTTCATATGAAATGATCACGAGTGTAAGATTCTGTGAAGGCTTGTTTCAGATGAAATGACCACTCGTGTAAGATTCTGTTTATCATATGAACAATTTAAATTGCATTTTATTGCCTTTGATTTTGACATTTTTTCACAAAAATGCATTGTTGACAGATGGAAGAAGATGTGCTACATGATGTTCCACGCAGAGCTGAAACCGACCCGCACACGAGTACTGGTAATCCACTTAGAAGATCAAAGCCTGTCCAGGCAAAGCGGTGCGAGGTTCTAGGAATAACAAAGACACCATTTCATCTGAACGTCCATGCTTATAAACCCTATTGGTTTCATTGGCAGGGCTTGAAATGTCACTAGTTTCATCTCAATGTCGGGTAAAAGTCCCACAAAATTGGAAGCAACGTCTCCAAAATGACTTTTACAGTGTTGACGGGGACGTTAAACCTCAATTCAATCAAACAAACATGTGTAATGACACCATTTATCATATGTCGTCGCGTCTGAGAGAGTAATAACGCCATGTTATAAATTAGATAATCCACTAGTGGATTAAATATGCAAATTAGTTAGTCACGTCCCGTAACGTTGCTCGTACGACGTGTTGCAATTATATACTGTAGCCTTAAAGACGTCGCGTTTACTAATGGCGGAATATTGACATTTTTAGTAAAACAATCGTGAATAAAATGCGTTTTAAATGTCATATGACATTCGTGCTTATGTATTATTGAATTTATTAAACTCGTTGAAGAAAAGGGATAAAATACTCGGCAAAGCCTCTCGGCAAAGCCTCGCATTTTATCCCTTTTCCTCAACTAGTTTAATAAATCGGAGTGGCTTCTGACAGACGTCTGTCACTAGCCAATTCGCGTGAAATTTGCTGCTGAAAGACGTTTTGGCAGTTTCTATTTGTTTGGGACCGAATCCTCCTAAATCCATTTACGAACTGGAAAAAAATGGGAACACTCTTATCGAATCGTTGAATAAACCAAAACTTTCACCAACTTTCCTTTTTAGTGTTATTTTCTACAGTATTACTCATTTTATTACTCATTTTAACTGACCAATAAACATCGTAACACACCATTCTGACAGTAAATTCTTTCAACTTTCTGAACCACACATAAGTTTGATGAAAAATTGTAAAACTTGTCTTAATTCTGTTGCAAATATAGATCGTGAATACTCAATAGAACACCCTCATCGAGGCGGTTTTAAACAGTATCCACATTCTATTATTTTGAGCAGTCTATGGGTAACGGTTTTCTGTATAAAGTGGGAATATTGGCTTTTGTAGGTCTTATGCAAACCCTCTACTTTGTAAGTTCACCGGCAAAGTTTGCAATTCATGGAGTTCTTGTCTGTACATAGTGCTTGAATACGCTTTCAGAAATGTTTGTTAAGAGTTAATACAGAGCATGAAAATTGGCAAAAATGAACATTACTGTAATTACTGAAATATTCTTTTTGTCATGTCTGTCAATAACTATGTTTAGTATTTTTTTCCATTGCTTTGAAATTCTTACACTGTAAAACTGTCTCTGCCTATCTAATGATTTTTTTTGTTTGCTTGTTTCTTTTTTCAAATGTAACGCCCAGGTCAATACTATTCAGGTCATGTCGAACCGGTTTACCTAACCTCAAATTTTCTGTGCAGGTTTAACAAAAACAGTACAAATGCTTTCGTAAGAAACTTGCAACTGCCCTCCTTAAATTAGCGTACAAAAGAAAGACTGTGGCAGATGCAGCAGGTATCGAACCAGAGACCTCCTGATCACCGTCAGTCGCGCATCCGACAGAACTACTAGGGACCGGTCTATCGAATGAACATGCAATGATATATATGTACGATAATATGCATTAATATGCATGTCCGATAACATGCGGTCTGGGAAATTGAAAATACTTTGTTCAGGGAATCTGTGACACGCTTTCCAAATCTTCAATTAATAAGCGTGCAAATATTTTCCCAAAAGGTCAGACATAATATTTTGTATTCAAAGTTAAGTTAAATGAAAATGGTCTCAAAACTCGTATCACCTGTCAGCAGCAAAACTTACAAGAAATGGTTGGAGACAGACGTCTGTCAGCAGCAAATTTCACGTAAATTGGCTGGTGACAGACGTCTGTCAGCAGCAAATTTCACGTGAATTGGCTGGTGACAGACGTCTGTCACTAGCCTCTTCCGTAATAAATTCAATAATACATGAACACTCATGTAAGATCCTCTATATAATGGATTCGATAATCCACTAGTTGATTAAATATGCAAATGGGTTAGATACGCTCCGTAACGTTACAGTACGGTGTCCTTCACGGCGTCGCGTCTACTGATGTGGGAATACTGACGCTATTGTAACAAAATCGTGAATGAAATGCGTTTCTAATGCCATATGATAAACAGAATTTTGCATTCGTGCGCATGTATTATTGAGTTTATTAAACTCGTTGAGTATCCCTTCTCCTCGACTCGTTTAATAACATCACGAAAACACGCCTATATAATTTTGACCCCCTTGAACCCCACCTTTATATAGTAAAACTGTGGTTTACAGGGGTAAACGTTATTTTTCTTATTTCTGCTCTAAAATATAGATTGTGGGTTCTCGTTAGAACCGCCTCGATGAGGCGGTTCTAACGAGTACCAACAATCCATATTTTTTAACAGAAATAAGAAAAATATCACAATTTTCTTCGTAAAATTTGCATTATTTTCGGCGATAAAGGTTACACTGTATTTGTATAGGCGTGTTTTCGTAATGAATTCAATAATGCATGAACATGCACTCATGTAAGATCCTCTATGAATGGAACTGACAAAAGCCGAAGGTTCTATCTAAAAATGTTATGTTTGTTATAAAGCTCGTTAAACGTCATGAATACTTCCTTTCTCTGACTACTTTGTTTTAAAGCGTTAGAAACCACTTGAATGCTCGACTGTATTTTGTCTCTAAGTTCTGGGGTATAGAAACTTGCTGGTTTGAACCAATCGGGTTTCACACGTTTGTATTCGCCTGTTTGATTCCGTCCCGTACACCAGATGCCTTCTATTGTTGCATTTGCATTCAAGAATAGGGAAAGTTTTACCAACTCTTCATGCAAATTAGTCTGAAGTTTTTCATAAAATAGGACGTGTAGCGGTCCTTTAAAACTTCTTAGCCACAATGAATCGTGCTTTTCCCATCTGGTTGACTTTATAGTAGCAGCCTGTCTCCATTCTGAAAGTAGAGTTAGAATCAAAGCACTGGTTGGTTTAACGTCCCGCTAAACACTTTATAGGTCATTTTGGAGACGTTGTTACCAATTTTGTGGGACTTTTACCCAATACTGAGATGAAATGACATCTCAAACCCGGCCACTAAATATAAACAACAGGGTTTATATGCATGGACCACTTTGCCTGGGCGAGCTTGATTGGATCCTGTAAGCGGTTTACCAGTACTCATGTGCGGTCGGTTGCAGCTCGGCGAAGAAGCGCCAAGTAGCCCAATCTATTTCTCCAAGGAAACAGCATTCTGTTGAGTCTATCTGGGGCTACACTGTTTACCATGTCCCATTTCGGGACCCTGGGCATAATATGAGCCCCGCCAAGCGAATTTGTGTCTTCGAGCATTCCGTCATGACAATATTTAAACTGCGCATGCCCAGCCATTCAGAGGGACCAGGGATATGGCTTTCTGTCTGAAGCTTCCTCTTGATTCACTGCTTGAACCTTCGCAGCTCGCATAGGCGATAAGTACCAAAATCGCTTTATAGGGGCCCATATGAGTTAACCGATTAAATAATGAAAACACTTTCGGTATTCGCGCGTCCTTTGTTCTCAATGGGTCCTGTTTGCTACTAAGCATAGGAACTCTTCCGCGCTAAAGTCCACGTGGCTATCACTGATTTGTAGGAAATCCAGGTAACGGTTATTTATAGAATCATCATGGGTTTGGCGTCTGATCAGGGTCTACATAGTTTGCCTTACAGTACAGGAATTTTAAGGGATAGACGCTGCATAACACAGCGTCTGATCAGGGTCTGCATTGTTTACAGTATACAGTGAGGAAAGTAAGGGTTAAAGGAAATGAGCGAGCGCATGACAAAATCTACAAGAAGGCTTGGGCGACCAGCGAAGACTCAGATCAGCCTGCGCAGTCTGATCAGAGTCTTCGCTGATCCCATGTACCTACTATAGGCTAATATATATGCGGGTGTCAGAGGTTTCGCCACTTTGCATGTTCGCTACCAGAGGTTTCGCCACCTCCGTGAGAGGGTTCGCCACTTTTCCGATTTTTGCTTTTGGAGGGTTCGCGACTTTTTATATATTTGTATTATAACTATTTGATTTCGTGCAGGGTTATAAGGCTGCTTATAGTTTTAAACGTCGATTGTTATTGTTTTTATTATTTCCTACTTGAAAATAGACGAAACACCTATTCTCAGAATAGATGCCCGTTTGTAGTTTTTGGCTATCTCTTGGCCAAACAGAAGAACTGTGATATCCCTGATGTTCATCATAATGACATAGTCCATACATTTCAAAATACTACTTATTACTCGTTACCATTTTTACCCTTGATACCAATGCCTAAAGTAGTCATTTTTTTGGCCAAAATCGATGTCCTTTCTTAGAGTGCTAAACATTGTGAGAGGTTTTTTTTCTGTATTTGTATAGATATATTGCTGCAAAAATTTTGCTTTATTTTAATTAACATGCTTAGCTAATACTTGAAAGTGGTTTTCCTTTATTTAGTTTGATTTCATTGTTTCGTTGTCTTTCGTTGAAAATGTCCTCAATATCGGTGAAAGCTACGTTACACTGGTTATAATAATAAATAAGTTAAGGCATAGTTTGTTTTTTCGACTCAAATATCCATTTTCGGTGGCGAAACCTCTGAGTGGCGAAACCTCCCGTGGGGCGAAACCTCTATGCTATGAGACATGAGCAAAAGGTCTTGACATAGTGCATGGGGGCGCAGGTTGATTTGAGCCTCCGCTGATCACATCGGTTTTATTATAGGTTTTGTCATGCGCCGGCTCAAATGTTTACAGTCTAAGTCACCTTTTTAGCTCACCAGAGCCGAAGGCTCCGGGGGAGCTTATAGGATAGGCAGTTGTCCGTCGTCTGTGTCTGCGTCTGCGTCAGTCAACACTTTCAAACAACATCTCCTCTGAAGCCACTGGGCCGATTGTGCCCAAAATTTATCAATAAAAAAACACAAAATCTGTTAAGGCAAATATGGTGAATATTTTCATAAAGTCTCCACCTCCTAGAGCTTACGGTTTCTGAAAAGATGATTTTTAAGTTTTTTTTTTTTTTTTTTTTTTTTATAAAAATCGGTTTATCAGTTTGGTTGCTATAATGGGGAAAACTGAAAAATGGCATTTACTGCAAAGCCTCTGCAGATATTTTGACAAAACTTTAATAGAAATGTTCTTTAGGCAATCTACTTTCTGCCATATGATTTTAAGCCTACTGCTCATTTTCGTTGATTGCCATGGAAACCAAAATGAAAAAAAAAAAAAAACTTAAAAAATCATCTCTTCAGAAACCGTAAGCTCTAGGAGGTGGAGACTTTATGAAAATATTCACCATATTTGCCTTTACAGATTTTGTGTTTTTTTTTTTTTATGAAATTCGGCTCTTTAGTGTGGTTGCTATGGCAACTTAGATTTCCGTAGATTTATAATAGGGAAAATTAAAAAAATGGCATTAACTGCCAAACCTTTGCAGATATTTTGACACAACTTTCATAGAAATGTTCCTTAAGCAATCTACCATCTGCCTAAGATTTTAGGCCTATTGCTCATTTTACTGGCTGCTATGGAAACCAACATGAAAAAATAGAAAAAAAAAAAACTTAAAAAATCATCTCCTCAGAAACCATATGCTCTTTGAGACTGAGAGTTTATGCAAAAAATATTTGCCTTTACAGGTTTAATGTTTTTTTTTTTTTTTTTTTTTTTTTTTATGAAATTGGGCTCTTAATTTTGGTTGCTATGGCAACTTAGATTTTCCGGGAAAATTGAAAAATGGCATCCACTACCAAGCCTTTGCAGATATTTTAAAAAAAAAAAACTTCCATAGAAATGTTCATTAAGCAACCTACTGACTGTCATGTGATTTTAGGCCTACTTCTCACTTATATTGTTGCCATGGAAACCAAAATGCCCGCAAAAATAGAAAAAAAATCTTAAAAATCTTAAAAATCATCTCAGAAACCATATGCTGTGTAAGGCTGAGACTTTATGGAAATAAACACCATATTTGCCTTTACAGGTTTTGTTTTTTAGCTCACCAGAGCCGAAGGCTCCGGGGGAGCTTATATGATAGGCAGTTGTCCGTCGTCGTCGTCTGCGTAGTCCACATCGTCTGCGACGTCTGGCGTCAACACTTTCAAACGACATCTCCTCTGAAGCCACAGGGCCGATTGGGCACAAATTTTACCGGTAGCACCCTTGGGCTGGGGGATTGAACGTTTGTGTTTTTAATGAAAATCGGCTCATTAATTTGGTTGCTATGACAACTTATAGTTTCCATAGACTTATAATGGGGAAAATAGAAGAATGGTCTTTACTGCCAAGCCTTTACAGATATTTTGACAAAACTTTTATAGAAATATTCCTTGAGTGAACTTCTTTTAACCACATACTTTTATGCAAACCTGGGGGTCCCCAGGGTGTGTCGGGGCCATGCCTCACTCCCTCCAGTGCATAAAAGGCCATTCAGATCCCCACCCCTAAAGTATATATATTCTTTTTTCTTATGATAAGACGCATTCAGTGACACCAACCTGGGGGTCCCCTGGGATGTGCCCGGGCCATGCCCCGCCCTCTCCACTTCGTAAAAAGCCCAATATCTACCAAACCGTTGAGATCCCCACCCCTAAACCATATATAGTCTTGTTCCTTTTGATAAGACGCATTCAGTGTTTCCGATCTTGGGGTCTCCCGGGGTGCGCTGAGGCCATACCCACCCCTCCACTTCATAAAAGGCAATATATCTCAGAAACCATTCAGATCCCCACCCCAAAACCATATATATTATTGTTTCTTACGATAAGACGCATTCAGTGACACCAACCTGGTGGTCCCCTGGGTTGTGCCCGGGCCATGCCCCACCCCTCCACTTCGTAAAAGGCCCAATATCTCAGAAACCGTTTAGATCCCCACCCCTAAACCATATATATTCTTGTTCCTCATTATAAGACGCATTCAGTGATACCAACCTAGGGGTCTCCCAGGGTGCACTGGGGCCATGCCCCCACCCATCCACTTCATAAAAGGCGATATATCTCAGAAACCATTCAGATCCCCACCCCAAAACCATATATATTATTGTTTCTTATGATAAGGCGCATTCAGTGACACCAACCTGGAGGTCCCATAGGATATGCCCAGGCCATGCCGCACCCCCTCCACTTCATAAAAGGCCCAATATCTCAGAAACCGTTCAGATCCCCACCCCTAAACCATAGATATTCTTGTTCCTTATGATACGCTTTATTCAGTGATTCCAATCTAGGGGTCTCCCGGGATGCGCCGGGGTCATGCCCCACCCTTCTACTTCATAAAAGGCGATATATCTCAGAAAAATATATTCCTGTTTCTTATGATAAGACGCATTCAGTGACACCAACCTGGGTGTCCCCTTGGATGTGCCCGGGCCATACCCCACCCCCTGCATTTTGTAAACGGCCCAATATCTCAGAAACCATTTGTATTCTCACCCCTAAACCATATATATTCTTGTTCCTTATGATAAGACACATTCAGTGATACCAACTTAGGGGTCTCCCAGGGTGCGCTGGGGGCCATGCCCCCACCCCTTCACTTCATAAAATGCCATATATCTCAGAAACGCATGTATATTTCTGTTCCTTATGATATGACTCATTCAGTCACATCAACCTGGGGTCTCTTTGTGCTAGGGAAATGGGTCGATGCCATGGCCCGCCCCTCCACTTCATAAATGGCCATATATCTCGGACACCATTTAACATCACGTGAACAAGTCCGTGAAATGAACACCCCCCTAAACCCCACTTTATATAGAGAAAACTGGGGTTTAAGGGGGTAAACATTATTTTTCTTATTTTTACTCCAAGACATAGGTTGTGGGTACTCGTTAGAACCGCCTCAATGAGGCGGTTCTAACGAGCACCTACAACCTATGTTAGTAGTATTTATAAGGAAAATATCATAGATTTTCATCAGAAAAGCAGTCATTTTGGAGATGTGAAAAAATGCACTATGTCATACGGGCGTGTTATCGTAATGAGATCCCCACCTCATAATCATATACACATGTATATTCTTGTTCCTTGTGATTGGACACATTCAGTGACACCAACTTGGCAGTCCACAGGGGCCATTCCTCTCCTCTTTACTTCATAAGAGGATATCATATCTCAGAAACAGTTGAGATCCCCACTCCTTAACAATATATTTTCTTGGTCCTAATGATAAGACACATTCAAGGACAACAGTCTTGGATTTCCTGGGGTCTGCCAGGGCCAGGCTCCAACCCCTCCACAGCTTAATGGCCTTATATCTCAGGAACTGTACACATCCACACCCCTAAACCATATATATTCTTGTTCCTTATGATAAGACGCATTCAGTGATACCAACCTGGGCTCAGTTGGGTCCTTGTCCCACCCCTCCACTTCATAAAAGGCCTAATATTTCAGATACAGAGTCCATGTTGGTGCTCATTTAGAAATGGGGGTTCATACATGGCTGCCAGTTGGCAGTGCCCGCCTGAGCTCCGGTGAGCATAGTGGCCCATGGGCCTCTTGTTCTAGCCTATACTCAGAGACAATCGACTCACCAGTGCTGTCAGTGCTTATATTTTATTAATATGAGCTTTTAGGGATTCCCTTTATGACGTTATTTTTGCGCATGCGCAAAGCACTGGCCGTCAATCCATTGTTATTTTAATGAAAAGGCGGAGCGACAAGTGTAAACAATGACTGACATTTTGCGGGAAAATATATCCGTTTACGCGAAAGGATTACCTCCAGAGGCGATAGAAAGATATTTCGACAAATTGTCATTCAACAACAGGACCGAGAAACTCCCGGGCCCTTTTGTTATTGAGGATAAACTTTGGGTGAAAGATCCATGTCTGTGGCCGGAGAAAGATTTTGGACAGATTTATTTGGATCTTATCGAGTCTGACGGAAGCATTATTCAGCCCATCATCGATGAAGGCATACAAAAGTGTTGAGGCTTATAAGTAAGTTTTGCATAACTTTTCTACGTATTTTATAGTAGAAAGAAAGAAAGTAGGTCAAAGTGTACCTGCCCTTTAGACTGTACGTGACCAAAGCAAATGAGTTCCAGGCATTACGATAACACATCCGTGCGAAACAGTGTTTCCTTTCATATCTCTAAAATGGTAAATTTCCTCATGAAAATTGTGATATTTTTCTTATTTTTACTCCAAAAATAGGATGTGGGTGCTCGTTAGAACCGCCTCATTGAGGCTGTTCTAACGAGTACCCACAACATATGTCTTGGAGCAGAAATAAGAAAAATAATGTATACCAGATAGATAGACAGACAGACAGTCAGACAGATAGATAGATAGATCATTGGTTGGTCAGATGAATTAAAGCTGAACAAACCCATGAACAAGGGCAGACCGAGTCTCCCTTTCCATATTCTGATTGTTTGTTTCGTTTGATTTCAGGTTTTATGTCCCCGTCAACACTGTAAAGGTCAATTTGGAGACGTCGCTTCAAATTTTGTGGGACTTTTAGTCTTTTACCATTCTCAAGCCCTGTCAACCAATGGAACCAATAGGGTTTATAAACAAGGACGGTCCGACTCGCACCGCTTTGCCTGGGCAGGCTTAGATCCTCTAAGCGGGTTACCAGTTCTCTTGTGCGGGTCGGTTTCATCTCTGCGTGGAAGCATCATGCAGCCCATGTATTTCTTCAAGCCCCAATGGGCAGCAGCCATCCACATGATGAACAAGGGCCAAACAAATTCCATTACACTAAGTGTCATCCCAGTGACCAACCAGTATCTCGCCTGCGCAGGTCACAGTCCGGCGTAAGCCCTTATATTTTGTTTGTTTGAAGTGGTTTTACAACCCTGTCAACACTATTTAGGGTGTTTTGGAGACATTAGTCCCAGCTTTGTGGGACGTAGCACTTTTACCTGACACTGTCAAAGTCTATCTGGTAGGGCTGCCTCACCCCTCTCGAGGCTTACGGTTTGACATCTCAAGCCCTTCCACCAAAAACATATCGAAAGTTCTGACTCGCACCACTTTGCTTTCTCTAAGCGTTTTACCACTACTCATGTGCGGCCCCAGCCCATCGGGACTTGAAGAAATAGATGGGCTGCATGATGCTTCCACGCAGAGCTGAAACCGACCCGCACACGAGTACTGGTAAACCGCTTAGAGGATCTAAGCCTGCCCAGGCAAAGCGGTGCGAGTCGCCCAGTCCCTGCTTATAAATCATATTGGTTTCATTGGGTGGCAGGGCTTGAGATGTCGTTTCATCTCAATGTCGGGTAAAAGTCCCACAAAATTGGAAGCAACGCCTCCAAAATGACTTTTACAGTGTTGACGGGGACGCTAAACCTCAAATCAAACAAACAAAGTACTCATGTGTGGTTACTGTGGTCAGTTTCAGCTCTGTCCAGAAAGATCTACACTCCAAAGCCCTAAAGGGCGGGTACCAATTATTGTATAAGAATATTTAAACTTGTATGTATGTGTTTGAGGTTTACGTCCTACCAACAGCTAAGGTCATAAGGAGACGAGACCTTGGTTTAAAATCATCCGAAAGCCAGGAAAAAGCCCTGGATCAAACCAAAGATCCCTGGTAAGTGAGTGATTGAGTTTTACGTCCCACTAACAGCTAAGGTCATACGGTGACGGGACCTCAGTTTAAAGATTCATCCAAACGTCTGGAGAAGCCCGAGCTCGATCCTGCGATCCCTGGTTTTCAAGCCGAGTAGCATAACCACTGCGCCATAGGAGCTTCTTATGAGGCAAGTAGCATAACGTATCAGAATAAATCATAGCGCCAAAGGCACTGAAATGACAGATTCTATGAGAAAATCGTAACACCGTGAAAACTTACAGAAAGCCTTTCTAAAAAGATCTTAAAATTTAGAAAAGTAGTTCTGCAAATTCAATTGTATGATATGTTTGCCGAGGTCTATACACCGGTGGTATTATGAAGTGCCATTCGATGTTTCAAATTGCACGACCCGCAGAAAAAGCGACCGACTGAAGTCGGTTGATTTTCTAAGAGTGCCCTAAAATCACCGTGTCGGTCTGTCAGTCTGTCTGTCCGTCCGAAACCCGTTTGTGAAAATTGGTGATAGTGACTTAACCGATTGGAATATTTAAATAATTTTTGGCCTACTGATAGATATGAATGAGATCTAACCAATGAACTTGCCAAATATTACATTCCATTTAGTATAGCCTCGCCGAGGCGAAAAATGTGAAAATTTTCGAACCGCTTCTCCTCGGAAACCGTTGGGCCGATTGAAATCATATTTCATATGGAGCCTCTATGGGATGGGTAAAACCAAAGTTTGCTCATGGGGTCCAGGTCACATGACCAAAATGGCCGCCAAGCCATATATGGTAAAAACCCTTAAAAATAGTCTTCTCCAGAACCACTGGGCAGATTTCCACGAAACTTGATAAATAACATCTGGGACGTAGGCCCATCATAAATTGCTAAAAAGGTGACCCTGGGTTGACATTGACATTCTTTGTGACTAGGTCAAACTTTGACACATATGCTTTTGTATTGGAAAAGTAAGAATGCATTTTATCCCGCAAACGATTCAGAATACAGTACTAAAGTATAAGATATATTTTTGCTCCTTACGATAAGGCGCATTTATTGGGGGGAACCGTTTTAGGTCCCGGTCACATGACCAAAATGGACGCCATACCCATATATGGTAACACTCATAAAGCTAAAAACATCCGGCGGGTCGTGCACTTCAGCTGAAGCACTGGTTTTTGAAAGAAACTGTTTACGTTTTCAAAACCAAACATTAAAATTCAAGTTTTAGTTTATACTAATTTATTTTAGTTCGATTGCGATGGAAGCTTCAATCTTATTTAATCGCTCTCGAACACTCATTCCGGATGTTTTCACGTGCGCGAGAGGGCGGCAGTGACTATTACACCACTGCTACCCATTTGCACCTGGGTGGAGTGTGGCAGTGTCATTACGTGTCTTGCCCAAGGACACACCTCGATACCGGGTGCCGGATTCGAACGCACAACCTCTCGATCATGAGTCGAACGTGTTAACCACTTCGTTATCGAGGCTGACTTTAAGTTTTATTCTAACACATCGCGCCTATATAGGCAATGGAAAATAACTGTGTTTTATTCTGCAACAAATCACAGCTAGGAAGAGCGTGACGAGTGACGTCATTAAAAACTGCAAATTTATGACGTCACTTGTCGATTTCCTTGACGTTAGGCGGTGTAACGTCATTTTCTCGCATCGAAAACGTTAGAAAAGGATATAAATGCGTGTGTTTCAGTCGGTAATTATAGCGGGATTTCTTGTAAAAATGGAGAAAAGTTGGGAGATTATGAAAGAAACAACAACATTATTGCCGATTTTCAGCGTGTTAGAATGGAAATAGATCAGCTCTAGTCTGTGAGTTTTTGAGTAATAAATCACAGTTTGTCAGTCAGTTGTAAGTAGACAAATCACGCGCGCTACGCGCTCGTGATTTGTCTACTTTTCAACTGACCTCCAAACCGTGATTTATTACTCAACACATCACAGTTAGAGCTAATCTATTTCTTAAACAATGCTACTGTCCATAAGTAACATTTTTTTTGTCTGGTCAGCTGTGGATTCCTCTCCCCATAGATACTCTATGGGAAAGAGATCGGAGGAGAAAGGCTGGCTAGTCCTGTACATGAATTCCATTTGCTAGTAAGAACAGCACTATGAGCCCGCGCGTAATCTTGCTGGATAAGATTCTGAGCGTAAACAAATAAATGGAACCATGTGAGACCGAAGCACTTGATTGATGTAACGTCTCGCTGTTCAGTCCACGTCTCAGCCATGATCTTGAATGTTCTTAATGACACTAAGCTGCGTTCGCTAACTACATGCAATTCCTCATCACACAATTACGCTCGTTCCACCCGATATGTCACGCTCTATTACGCACGCGTCGCCTCGGTACGCCTTACACCTATACGTCGAAACACCGGCGTGATTCTCGCTGAAGTGCGATTTATCAGTGCTGAAACGCATAATCACGTCAGTAGCTACAAAGGTAAGGGTGAGGACTATGGCCATGAAAAATCGGTTTAAGCCCCCCCCCCCCCCCCCCCCCGCCAGTTGAATTCTTTCCAATGACCGTTCCAAGGTGGTTATTCTGTGGCGGTTTCTTTATGTTGTTGTTCGTTTCTAACTGTGTGTATCACTTGTGTCTTTTTATTTTGGATGGCCATTTGGCCTTTTTGTGGGAAAGAAACTGTCCTTATGGCCTTTCTTTGTTTAGGTTTCCTTTATGGTCTGGTTGCTTCATGTTTGTGTTTCTTTCCCGTTGGTGTCTTTGATGGGTGGAGTAAGTTAATTGTATCGATTCCTGATCTTTGTTTTACTTCTACTTTGAATGACCCGTTGGAATAACTGCGCACTGCTTCTGCAGATGAGTCTCAACCTAAAGCTGATATAAACTACTTATTTGCAGATTTTGATACAGAATGTAAAGCGCTGAGAAACTTTTATTCGATCGTCCATGTTGTTTCCTACATCTTTGTGGCGTGGTGACGTCAGAAACTTTGCACTCGTTGACGTCACGTTATACTACGTGTGCGCCATGGCACTGAATGTCGTTTAACATGCCACACTGTCTGCTGTCTTTTTTTTAAATAAATTTGCTAAATTATTGCAAAACCCCTTGATTTTTGAATTGCGGTATAAACTAAATACATGATTAGTGTCTTTAATAATAAAATATAATCGGTTCGCCGCGACAAGTTCATAGGGGCTTGCTAAAGCTCGCCCCTATAAAATTGTCTAAGGCTCACCGATTATATTTTATTATTAAAGGCACTAACCATATATTTACTATATTTCATGCACAAGCGTAAGCGTTCCGTACTGTGTCAACGCGTTAACTTTGGTCACGACAGGGACCTCTAGCTCTCAAACGTGCATCGTATAAGGGCGACGAACAGTGTCAGCGCTTATTAGTCGGTTGTTGAGACCCCTTGTTTATCCTACAGGTACAGAGTAGCAGCTGCCGGCTGAAATCTGTTTCGCGTCTGACAGATGAATCGATCTTGACTCACTAACGTCGGTCTTCCGCTACGTCGACTTCCGCTAGCGTCTTCTGTATATAGTAAGATGACGCTCCTCAAACACATGTGGCACCCAAAATCAGAGTCAACGTCATCCGCTTTCCGACCACCTTCTAACTGTCCAGGGGCACGCTAACGATCCTTTAATGAAAAACGCCGCAATAAGCTCTGACTTAATGCTTTTTGATAACAATTTTCAGTTTCTTCTTTTCTAGGCACGACCTTACATTACACATCAAAAGTTTAGTCCTGGACATGTGGTTTCTATCCGTACTGGTGTGAAGGTGGTGCACAGGACTGGTAACCAGACGTCACTATTGACTGATTTAATCTTTCTTGCTTAAAGAGCAATTACAAAGAAATTTCAAAAATTCTTAATATGAAGCAGGGTGAAAGCAGACACAAGGAGGGTCATTTTATTGAAAACCGCATGGAAAAATTCCCATTCGTTCCAAAGTTATGCGCATTTATATTTGATACATACCTATTTTGTCTCTAAGAGTAGCCTCCCCTGAATTTACTTTCATTTTAACCCTCGATGCAATGTTCTGTGATGTCATAGTGGCTTTAAACTTGTTAAAAATAATTTTAAACTACCATATTTTCCATTTTGCAATAGCCTGATACAGTTTTCTCACACCCTTTGAGTACTGTGTATCTTGTTCATAATTTAGGATAGAAATGAGAAATTTGGTTTCGAAATTCAATCTTAAATTTACAAATAAAGTATTTTTTATAAATGTTTACTACCATTTAATTCAAATTTCATTCCAATTAGCTAAGTTAAGTGTTTTTTACATGCCTTTGGGACAAATCAGTAAGTGCTGTATGTCATATCATCCTCTTACAAAACAGGAACTTGAATTTCAATTATTTTAAAAAATATTTTTAAAATTTGAATTTAAGGTTTGCAATTGAAAATATGAGAAAACTGGTTTAGCATATCAGTTGAAATCCGTTTAAATAGGTGATTATACAGTTCCTAAGGACTATGCAACACAAGGTATTTCATATTTAAAAAGTTAGATAATTTTAATGTGCACCTATGACATCATAGAATACCTCGTGAATATTAATGAGGCAGTCTGAAGCTGCTCTGTTTCCATGAACTATTTCACACTTGGAAACTAATAAAGATAATTTGATGCGGTTTTCTCCCTTCGATTTCTTTAATCAATGTCTTTTTAAATTTAATGGATTTCTATACCTTTGTATATGACCTTTAAGGGAATGGTGCCTAAGCGTGTTGTAATCATGCAATCGTTTGGTCTCAGAATCAAAGCACTGAGAGTGCTGGTGGGTCGATTGCTTCCGAGTGTAGGCTGGGGTTATAGTCCTGGGCAGAGGTTTAAACTGTTTCATTTTACTCTAAAATTCCAAGCAAATAGTGAAGATTTTCAAGTGATTAGTAGCCGCGTTCTGCAGCGTCCGATCTTGGTCTACACTGTTTGCCAAGCTCATCCTATGACTCCAGGATTACCCTCTTTAGTCTTATGGAATACCCTGATCTCCCTTCGGCTATTTTCTACAAGAAAAAAGGGTTATTCTGACAAGTCAGTGATATTCACGTAGAAGTTAGCACTGAAGCGCTTTTTAGCTCACCTGTCACGTAGTGACGAGGTGAGCTTTTGGGATCACTTTTCGTGCGTGCGTCCGAGCGTCCGTGCGTAAACAATTTCTTCAAACGACATCTCCTCCTAAACCACTGATCGGATTTTGCAAAACTTCACAGGAATGATCCTTAGGTGGTCCCCTTTCAAAGTTGTTCAAATTGTTCCGGTCCGTTGCACATATAGGTCACAGGAGACAAAAATAGATTTTTTTTTTTCAACGAAAACTTAAAAAATCTTCTTCTCTGAAACCCCAAGGCCCAGGACTTTGATATTTGGTGTGAAGCTTTATCTAGTGAACCCCTACCAATATTGTTCAAATTATAGTGCTGGGGCCAAAAATGCCCCCGCCCCAGGGCCCTTTGGTTTTACATGGGCTTATATAGGGAAAATCTTTTTAAATCTTCTTCTCTGAAACCGCAAGGCCCAGGTCTTTGATATTAGGTATGAAGCTTCATCTAGTGGACCCCTACCAAGATTGTTCAAATAGTAGTGCTGGGGCCAAAAATGCCCCCGCCCGGGGCCCTTTTGTTTCACATGGGCTTATATTGGGAAAATCTTTAAAAACCTTCTTCTCTGAAACTGCAAGGCCCAGGTCTTTGCTATTTGGTATGAAGCTTCATGTAATGGACCCCTACCAAGATTGTTCAAATTATAGCCCTGGGGCCAAAAATGCCCCCACTCCGGGCCCTTTGGTTTTACATAGACTTATATAGGGAAAATCTTGAAAAATCTTCTCTGAAACCACAAGGCTTAGGTCTTTGATATTTGTTATGAAGCTTCAGCTAGTGGACCTCTACCAAGATTGTTCAAATTATAGCCCTGAGACCAAAAATGCCCCTGCCATTTGGTCCTTTGGTTTTACATAGACTTATATGGGTAAAATCTTTAAACAATCTAATTCTCTTAAACCACAAGGCTTAGGTCTTTGATATTTGTTATGAAGCTTCAGCTAGTGGACCTCTACCAAGATTGTTCAAATTATAACCCTGGGGCCAAAAATGCCCCCGCTCCAGGGCCCTTAATTTGGTTTTACATAGACTAATATAGTGAAAATCTTGAAAAATCCTCTTCTCTGAAACCACAAGGCTTAGGTCTTTGATATTTATTATGAAGCTTCAGCTAGTGGACCTCTACCAAGATTGTTCAAATTATAGACCTGAGATTAAAAATGCCCCCGCCACGTGGCCCTTTGGTTTTAAACTAAGACTTATATAGGGAAAATCTTTAAAAATCTTCTTCTCTGAAACACAAGGCCCAGGTCTTTGCTATTTGGTATGAAGCTTCATCTAGTGGATCCCTACCAAGATTGAATAAATTGAAGTGCTGGGGCCAAAAAAGCCCCTTCCCTGTGGCCTTTTGGTTTTACATAGGCATATAAATGGAAAATCTTTAAAATCGTATACTCTGAAACCACAAGGCCTAGGCCTTTGATCTTTGGTGTGAAATTTCATCTAGTTGACCTCTATCAAGATTGTTCAAATTATAGTGCTGGGGCCAAAAATGCCCCCGCCCGAGACCCTTTGGTTTTACATAGACTTATATAGGGAAATCTTTAAAACTCTTCTTCTCTGAAACTGCAAGGCCATGGTCTTTGATATTTGGTATGGAGCTTCATCTAGTGGACTTCTACCAAGACTGTTCAAATTATAGCCCTCGGGGCCACAAATGCCCCCTCCCCGGGGCCATTTGGTTTTACATAGACTTATATAGAGATAATCTTTAAAGTCTTCTTCTCTGAAACAGCAAGGCCCAGGTCTTTGATTTTTGGTGTGAAGCTTCATCTAGTGGACCTCTACTAAGATTGTTTAAATTATAGCCCTGAGGCCAAAAATGTCCCTGCCACGGGGCCATTTGGTTTTACATAGGCTTATGTAGGGAATATCGTTAAAAAAACCTTCTTCTCTGAAACCGCAAGGCCCAGGTCTTTGATATTTGGTATGTAGCTACATCTAGTAAACCTTTGCCTAGATTGTTCAAATTATAGCCTTTGTTGATATTTGGTATGAAGCTTCACCTTTTTGACCACCCTCAACATTATGCACATTATAACCCTGGGGTCAATAACGGCCCTCCCCGGGGCCCTTTGGTTACTCTATGGACCAGGTGAGCGATCCAGGGCCATCATGGCCCTCTTGTGTTTTATATTAGGATCACTTTTTGTCTGTCATCCGTGCGTAAACAATTTCTTTAAACGACATCTCCTCCTAAACAACTGATCGGATTTTGACCAAACTTCATAGGAATGATCCTTAGGTGGTCCCCTTTCAAAATTGTTCAAATGGTTCCGGTCCGTTGCACATCGAGGTCACAGGAGCCAGAAATAGATTTTTTTTTCACCGAAAACTTAAAAAATCTTCTTCTCTGAAACCACAAGGCCCAGGTCTTTGATATTTGGTATGAAGCTTCTTCTAGTGGACCCCTACCAAGATTGTTCAAATAATAGTGCTGGGGCGAAAAATACCCTCGCCCCAGGGCCCTTTGGTTTTACATGGGCTTATATAGGGAAAATCTTTAAAACTCTTCTTCTCCGAAACTGCAAGGCCCAAGTCTTCGATATTTGGTAAGTAGCTTCATCTAGTGGACCCCTATCAAGATTGTTTGAATTATAGTGCTGTGGCCAAAAATGCCCCCGCCCTAGGGCCCTTTGCTTTTACATGGGCTTATATAGGGAACATCTTTAAAAATCTTTTTCTCTGAAACAGCAAGGCCAAGGTCTTTGCTATTTGGAATGAAGCTTCATCTAGTGGACCCCTACCAAGATTGTTCAAATTATAGTGCTGGGGCCAAAAATGCCCCCCCCCCTCCTCCTGGGACCCTTTGGTTTTATATGGGCTTATATAGGGAAAATCTTGAAAAATCTTCTTCTCTGAAACGGCAAGGCCCAGGTCTTTGATATTTGGTATGAAGCTTCATCTTGTGGACCCCTACCAAGATTGTTCAAATTTTAGCCCTGGTGCCAAAAATGCCCCCGCTCCCGGGCCCTTTGGTTTTACATAGACTACTATAGGGAAAATCTTGAAAAATCTTCTTCTCTGAAACCACAAGGCCTAGGTCTTTGATATTTGGTATGGAGCTTCATCTAGTGGACCCCTACAAAGATTGTTCAAATTATAGCCCTTAGACCAAAAATGGCCCCACGTCGGGGCCCTTTGGTTTTACATAGACTTATATAGGGAAAATCTTTAAAAATTGTCTTCTGTGAAACCACAAGGCCTAGGTCTTTGATATTTGGTGTGAAATTTCATCTAGTGGACCTCTATCAAGATTGTTCAAATTATAGCCATGGGGCCAAAAATGCCCCCGCCCCGAGACCCTTTGGTTTTACATAGACTAATATAGGAAAATATTTAAAAATCTTCTTCTCTGAAACTACAAGGCCCATGTCTTTGATATTTTGGAATGGAGCTTCATTAAGTGGACCTCTGTTCAAATTATAGCGCATGGGCCACAAATGCCCCCGTTCCGGAGCCCTTTGGTTTTACATAGACTTATATAGAGATAATCTTTGAAAAATCTTCTTCTCTGAAACATCAAGGCCAAGGTCTTGGATATTTTGTGTGTAGCTACGTCTAGTGTACCTCTGTCAAAATTGTTTAAATTATAGCCCTGAGGCCAAAAATACCCCCTCCCCTGGGCCATTTGGTTTTACATAGGCTTATGTAGGGAGTATCTTTAAAAAAATCTTCTTCTCTGAAACCGCAAGGCCCAGGTCTTTGATATTTGTTGTGTAGCTTTATCTATTGGACCTTTGCCAATATTGTTCAAATTATAGCCTTTGTTGGTATTTGGTATGAAGCTTCACCTGTTTAGACCTCCCTCAACATTATCCATATTATAGCCCTGGGGTCAAATATGGCCCTCCCCGGGGCCCACTTGTTTCTCTATGGATCAGGTGAGCGATTCAGGGCCATCATGGCCCTCTTATCTTATTAGTAACTTCGGGTCAAATGACAAACAGTCAACCCAAACATAGCCGCGTCGTTTGTCAGGGTTGGGTACATGCAAGTGTGATCTGTAAATTCTGCACATGAATCAAATGTTGGATCTGGCAAACAATGTAGACTCAGATCAAACAACGCAGAACACGGTGCTGATATTGTTCTACACTTTTTGCATTAGTTACTAACATTTTAAGCTTAAACTAAACAGTCCAAGTCCCCGTTCATGACCATCCTGCACTCAGAGACAATCGGCATGAGTGTTGTCAGTGCTTTGATTTATTCACTGCCTTGAGTTTCTGGAGTGCACTCTTCCATCACTGAAGTTGGGCTCGTCCATTCTGCTAAATATAAGGCACCTAATATCTGCTTAATATGTCACCTAGAATTATATCACATGACCTACACTGTTTGCATAGGTATCTGCACCATATTCCAGGGTGATAAGGGACAGCCTTTCTTTCCGTCACATCTGTGTAGGCAAAGTCAAATATACACCTAAGTTGTAACTGACCTAGACTTGACCTCGAAAGTCAGAAAACCCATTAATATTCTTGTCTGCAGCTGACCTTGTCCTACAGTAGTCTGGTATTTAAGGGTTAAATATTGACAGCACTGTTAGAAAACAGTGTAGAACCTGAGCAGACGGCTAAGCAGGCGCCGCATTGATCTGGGTATACAGTGTTTGCAAAACCCGTCGCATGATGCTGCTGTTTTATATGAAATGCTGAATCTATTCTCTGATCGTCAAGTCGCCTGCTTCAAAAATTTGTATTGCGCTTATAGGATAACTAATACGCTTGTACAATTTTGATTACTGCGCCAAATCGGACTACATTTTGTGCGGACTCGTATGGTAGTCAAAGCCGGAATAAAGACGAAACTACTTTAAGACGTGCAGCACAGAAAGAATAGACAGATGGAATCTGTCATTAAAAATCCAGGTGTTGAAAACCATGCCTTATGTCGAGAACAAATGGGGTAATCCTTATGCCTTTTTTTGCTCAAAAATAGATTGCATGTACTCATTAGCACCACCCCATCCAGGTTGTTTGAACAAGTATCCATAATATGTATTTGGGCAGACCCCCGTGAGACCTAGTGGATAATAGCACTGACCCTTAAACACAAGGTCTCTCACCGCTGTGCTGAGACACAAAGTTCTGCAAGGGAAGGTATGAGTGAAATAATCTTGAAAGTTCAGTATCCCCCCCCCCCCCCCCCACACACAACACCCTAATGTCAACATGGACTTCTTAGTTAAAACAGTATGTTGTTGGGTACTTGTCTAAATTTTCTCAGTTTGACAATTCTAGCAAGTATTAAATGAATAACATCTATATGTATTATTTTATGAACTAACAAGAAAAATACTCCTGGTTCTCCGCCTTATTTTACGGCCTAGTTAACAGTATATAAGGTGTCAAATTCATCTAACCCAGCCTGCGGAAACTGAAAAATGCCCTTCTTGACTCAACAAAATTGGGAGAATTTTCACAGAAAAGATTTCATTCTTGCATAAATATCGATGCGCATGGTTGTTTGAAGCCATTGTCGAATGGACCGAAAGCCGTGCTCAAACAGCCAAAACCATGCCAGTTCAAATCATGAAATTCGCGTGCTGTTTGAACATGGATTTTAAGCTTTTGATATCACAAGACGGGCCTTGCTTTGTTTACGTTACGTTGAACGACGTAACGTTATCGCCCTGAACGTAGCGTTTTAGGGTTCTATGATGACGTCAGATGGTTACTGCAGATCAAAGTCATTGTAAACAACATTCTCAACTGGTCATTGTAAACAACATTCTCAACTGGCCGCCATGTTGGTTCGCCGGTCGCATTTGAAGAGTTTATATGGAGTTTATATGGAGCTTTTGGGCATTTTCGTCAAAATTTGCTGTCGGAATCGTAAGTTTTGCAAGGACAACGATCAGCCATGGTTATTTCATTGCATTAACATTTGCCGGATCCCTCGGAAGATATTTGAACATTCGGCCTGGCGGCCTCATGTTCAAACAGCTTCCTCGGGACCCGGCGAATGATAATGCATGAAAAACCATGGTTGATCCCTATAATGTAGCCCATCAAGAAAGCTGCAGACCTGGCAGGTACCAAGAACTCAGGAGGAACTGTCCATTGGCAGCCATGCATTTTAATAAACCATCGAAGCCGATGAAATTTGGACCCTAGCAGCCTAGTGGCTTCAGAGGACTGATGTCCCTTGAAGGTGCTGTTGCAAGACAACAATTGACAACTGTCAATCTTTGGCAACCAATAGGCCTAAAAGACCATTGTCTAAGGACTGTTTCCATAAAAGTTTGACAAAATACCTTGAAAGGTGTAAATGTCATTTTTCCAATTTTCAACATTATAGTCTATGAATTAAAAATCACTCTTTTTCAAATTTTCGGCCCTTGGCCTTCTTCAGGAATCTATTAATTCATCGAACAACTAAGTTTTAATTCATAGACTATTTGTTATTTTCTCTGCGGAAATATAATTTAGAAGAATTTGTGTTCAGCATTATAGGTCTATGGAAACGCTTAACTTGCCATAGCAACCAAACTAAAGAGTCACATTTTATTAAAAACACAAAACCTGTAAAGGCAAATATGGTGAAAATTTGCAAAAATTCTCAGCCTCATGGGGCAAATGGTTTACGAGATGATGTTTTAATTTATGTTTGGAAACCAATAAAAATGAGCAGTAGGCCTTAAATCATAAGGCAGATAGATGATTGCTTATATTGAATATTTCTTATGAAAGTTTCGCCAAAATATCTTGGCAGTAAATGCATATTTTCAATTTGCCCCATTATAAGTCTATGAAAACTCTAAGTTGCCATAGCAACCAAACTAAAGAACAGAAATAAACAAAAAACACAATACCTGTTCAGGCGAATATGGTGAATATTTCCATAAAGTCTCAGCCTCATAGAATATATGGTTACTGAGGAGATGATTTTTAAGTGGTTTTTTTTGTTTCCATGGCAACCAGTAAAAGTGAGCAGGTAGCCTACAATCATGCGGCAGATAGATGGTTGCTTAAAGAATATTACTATGAAAGTTTTGTCAAAATATCTGCAAAGACTTGGCAGTAAATACCATTTCCCAATTTTCCCCATTTTACCTCAATGGAAACTCTAAGTTGCCATAGCAACCAAACTAAAGAGCTAAATTTAAAAACAAACAACAAAAAAACAAAACATGTTAGTGTAGGGCGTGGGATCTGTAAGGTTTCCGATATATTGGGCCTTTTATGAGGGGCGTGGGAGGGGGGGTGGTGGGACATGGCCAAGGGCACCCCAGGGGACTCCCATGTTGGTGTCACTGAATGTCCCTAATCATAAGGAACATGAATATATATGGTTTAGGCGTGGGGTTTGGACAGTTTCTCAGATATATGTCCTTTTGTGTAGTGCAGGGATGGACATAGCCCTGTCACACCCCTGCAGACCCCAAGGTTGGTGTCAATGAATGTGTCTTATCATAAGGAACTAGAGTATATTTGGTTTAGGGTAGGGGTTCTATAAGGTTTCCATGATATTAGACCTTTTTGAAGTGGATGGGGTGAGGCAAGGACCTGGCGCATCCTGGGGGCCCCAAGGTTTGTGTCACTGAATGCGTCTTATCATAAGGAACAAGAGTATATATGATTAAATAAGCTTGAAGATTCCATCGCATTCGAACTAAAATAAATTAGTATAAACTATACTAAATTAGTATAAACTAACATATATGGTTTAGGAGTGGGGATCTGAATGGTTTCTGAGATATTTGGCCTTTTTATGAAGTGGAGGGGGTGGGGCTTGGCCCCGTCGCATCCCAGGGGGCCCAGGTTGGTATCAATGTGTCCTATCATAAGGAACAAGAATATACATAGTTAAGGAGTGGGGATCTCATTGGTTTCTGAGATATATGGCCTTTTATAAAGTGGTGGGGGTGGGGCTTGGCCCCGTCGCATCCCAGGGGGGGGGGCAGGTTGGTGTCACTGTTTGTGTCTTATCATAAGGAAAAAGAATATATATATGGTTTAGGGGTGGGGATCTGTAAGGTTTCTGAGATATTTGACCTTTTATAAAGTGGAAGGGGTCGGGCAAGGCCCCGGCGCATCCCGGGAGTCCCATGCTGGTGTCACTGAATGCGTCTTATAATAAGGAACAAGAATATATATGGTTTAGGGTGGGGATCTGTAAGGTTTCCGAGATATTAGGCCTTTTATGAAGTGGAGGGTGTGGGATAAGGCCCCGGCTCATCCAGGGGGGCCCAGTTTGGTGTCACTGAATGCGTCTTATCGTAAGGAACAAGATTATATATGGTTTAGGGGTCGGGATCTGAATGGTTTCTGAGATATATGGCCTTTTGTGAAGTGGAGGGGGTGGGGCAGGGGCGCATCCCGGGGGCCCCCAGGTCGGTGTCACTGAATGCGTCTTATCATAAGGAACAAGAATATATATGGTTTAGGGGTGGGGATCTGAATGTTTTCTGAGATATATGGTCTTTTTTGAAGTGGAGGGGGTGGGTCAGGGCCCGGTCCAACCCGGGGGGGGGGGGGGCACAGGTTGTTAGCACTATATGTGCCTTACCATAAGGATCAGTAATATATATGGTTTAGGGATTGGGGATCTGTAAGGTTTACGAGATATTGGGCCTTTTATGAAGTGGAGGGGGTGGGGCATGGCCCCGGTGCATCCCGAGGGCCCCCAGGTTGTTGTCACTGAATGCGTCTTATCATAAACAACAAGAATATATATGGTTAAGGTGCGGGGATCTGAATGGTTTCTGAGATATATGGCCTTTTATGAAGTGGAGGGGGTGGGGCATGGTCCCGGCCCAACCCAGGGGCCCCCAGGTTGTTGTCACTGAATGAGTCTTATCCTCTGGAACAAGACTATATATGGTTTAGGGATGTGGATCTGGGGATATTGGGCCTTTTATGAAGTCGCGGGGGTGGGGCAAGGCCCCAGCGCATTCCGGGGGCCCCAGGTTGGTGTGACTGAATGCGTCTTATCGTAAGGAACAAGACTTTGTATGTTTTAGGGGTGGGGATCTGAATGGTTTCTGAGATACATGGCCTTTTATGAAGTTGAAAGCGGGGCAGGGCCCCAGAACAATCACGGGACATTCAGGTTGGGCTGAGAGAAGTTTACTCAAGGAACATTTAGAAGTGTAGTGGTTACGCTACTCGCCTTGTAAACCAGGGGTCGCAGCATCGATCCCGGGATTCTCCAGACTTTCGGATGAGTCTTTAAACCGAGGTCCCGTCTCCGTATGACCTTAGCTGTTGGTGGGAAGTAAAACTCAAACACTTACTCACTCAAGGAACATTTCTATAAAAGTTTTGTCAAAATTTATGCCCAGGCTTGGTAGTAAATGCCATTTGTCTATTTCCCCCCATTATAAGTCTATGGAAGCTCTAAGTTGCCATAGCAACCAAACTTAAGAGCCGAATTTCATGAAAAAAAAAAAACAAAAAAAAAAAAAAACACAAACTTTCAATCCCCCCAGCCCAAGGATACTACAGATAAAATTTGGGCCCAATCGGCCCAGTGGCTTCAGAGGAGATGTCGTTCGAAAGTGTTGACGACGACGACGCAGACACAGACGACGCAGACGACGACGAAGACGACGACGGACAAAGTCCATCCTATAAGCTCTCCCGGAGCTAAACTTAAAAGAAAAAAAAAACACAAAAAACAAGAGGCCCATGGGCCACTATGCTCACCGGAGCTCAGGGGCGCACTGCCTACTGGCAGTTATGTAGTTTAATTAACCATGCGAGCCTTGCACCAAAAGATGCTACAGATAAAATTTGGACCCAAGCAGCCTAGTGGTTTCAGAGGTCTGATGTCCCTTGAATGTTTTGTTGCAGGACAACAGCTGACAGCTGACAATTTCACATCAGTGGCAATCAATAGGCCGAAAGGAACATTTCTATGAAAGTTTGACAGAATATCTTGAAAGGCATAAATGCCATTTTTCAATTTTCCCCACTATAAGTCAATGTAAACTCTTAATTTGCCATTGCAAACAAAATAAAGAGCCAAATTTCATAAACCAGAGCTCAGGTGGGCAATGCCCAATGACAGCCATGTATTTTAACATGATATGATTTTAATCAACCAATTATAAAGTCTCCCAAACAAACCCTATACCCAAATGAGCACCCATGTGGACTCTGTATCTGAATTACATGTATTAGGTGTTTTATAAAGTAGAGGGAGTGGAGCATGGACCCAATGGAGCCCTGCTTAGTATCACTAACTACGTCTTATCAAAAGAAACAGAGACATATATGGTTTAGCGGTGGGGATATGTATGGTTCCTGAGATATAAGGCCTCTTAAGCAGTGGAGGGATTGGGGCTGGCAGATCCCAGAAAAGACGAAGAGTGTTGTCAATGAATGTGTCTGATCATAAGGACCAAGAATATATATTGTTAAAGGGTGGGAATCTGAACGGTTTCTGAGATATGATGACCTTTTATGAAGTGGTAGGGAGAGAAATGGCCCCTGCGGACCCCTCAAGTCGGTGAGACTGAATTTGTCAAATAATAATGAACACGATTATATATGATTATTGGGTGGGGATTTGAATGTTTCTTAGATATATAGCCTTTTATAAAGTGGAGGGGCGTGGCATGGCCCCAGCACATTGTCCAACAACAAAGGGACCCCCATGCTGGTGTGAATGAATGAGTCTCATCATAAGGAACAAGAATATATATGATTAAGGGGTGGGGATCTGAACGGTTTCTGAGATATTAGGCCCTTTTATGAAGTGGATGGGAGAGAAATAGCCCCTGCGGACCTCCAAAGTCGGTGTGACCGAGTGTGTCCATTAATAATGAACAAGAATATATATGTTTATGGGGTGGGGTATTAAATGGTTTTCGAGATATATGACCTTTTATGAAGTGGAAGGGCGGGGCAAAGCCCCAGCAAATTGCCCCAGCACAAAGGGGCCCACCATACTGGTGTGAATGAATGAGTCTTATCATAAGGAACAAGAATACATAGGGTTAAGGGGTGAGGATCTGAGGGTTTCTGAGATATACGGCGTTTAATGAAGGCATGGCCCGTGGCACCCAGGGGGCCCCCATGCTGATGTCACTAATTGCGTCTTATCATAAGGAACATGAATAGATATGGTTTAGGGGTGTGGCTCTTAACAGTTTCTCAGATATAAGTATAGTCTTTTGTGAAGTCGAGGAGTGGAGCATGGCCTCGGTGCGTCCTGGGTGACCCCAAGTTTGACGTCGCTGAATGTGTCTTAGCATAAAGAACAAGAATATATATGTTTTAGGGGTAGGGATTTTTAAGGTTTCGGGAATACTGGGCCTTTTATGAAGTTGTGGGGTGGGGCATGGCCCCGGCACATCCCGGGGGCCACCGGTTTGGTGTCACTTAATGCGACTTATCATAAGGAACAAGAATATATATGGTTTAGGGATGGGGATCTGTTAGGATAAGGATATTGGGCATTTTATGAAGTGAAGTGTGTGGGGCATGGCCCCGGCACATCCCGGGGGACCCCCAGGTTGGTGTCACTCAATGCGACTTATCATAAGGAACAAGAATATAAAGGGTTTAGGGGTGGGGATCTCAATGTTTTCTGAGATAAATGGCGTTTTATGAAGTTGAGGGGGTGGGGCATGTCCCCAGCACATCCCGGGGGACCCCCATTTTGGTGTCACTGAATGCGTCTTATCATAAGGAACAAGAATATATATGATTTAGGCGTGGGGATCTGAATGGTTTCTGAGATAAATGACATTTTATGAAGTGGAGGGGGCGTGGCATGCCCCAGGCACACCCTTAGGGACCCCCAGGTTGTCATAAAAGCATATGGCTGAGAGAAGTTTCTATGAAAGTTTTGTCAAAATATCTGCACTGACTTGGCAGTAAATGCCATTTTTTCAATTTCAGTGGAAACTCTAAGTTGCCATAGCAACCAAACTAATGAGCCGAGTTTCATAACATGTTGAGTAAAATATGTTGAATATTTTCATAAAGTCTCAGCCTCATACACCATACTGTTGCTGAGGAGATTAATTTTTCGTTTTTTTTTTCTTTTTTTGTTTTTTTCATTTTGGTTTCCATTGCAACCAATACAAATGAACAGCATGGCATAAATCATTTGACAGATAGTAGATTGCCTAAGGAACATTTCTATGAAAGTTTTGTCAAAATATCTGCAGAGGCTAGGCAGTAAATGCCATTTTTCAATTTTCCCCATACAAAGTCTATGGAAACTATAAGTTGCCATAGCAACCAAACTACTAAGCCGAATCCCACAAACTTTCAATCCCCGAGCTCAGGGATGCTACAGATAAAATGTGGGCCCAATCGGCACAGTGGCTTCAGAGGAGATGTCGTTTGAAAGTGTTGAGGACGACGCAGACAACGACGACGACGACGGACAATGTCCATCGGAGCCTTTGGCTCTGGTGAGCTAAAAAATCAGAGTACTGACAGTACGGGTAGGTCGATTCTATCTGAGAGTAAGCTGGGAAAATGGTCCAGAACTCCAAAGTAGCATGTTTAGTTTAACCCTTAAGGGGAATGGGAACACCTTCAGGGGAGGCAACTCTTGAAAAAGTATTTTGACTCCCATGTCAATAGGGGTCATTTCTTAAAGGAAAGAATTTGCTCATAAGGAGCAAATTCTTTCCTTTAAGAGTAGACCCCTTTTTCAACGGGACAGGGCTTATAGAAAAGCGAACAGGAAGTCCCGAAAGTTGTCTCCCTTTGAAAAAATGGCAGAAAAATGTGCCAGGTGTTCCCATTCCCCTTCAGTTCCTGAACCTGAAGCATACTTTGTTGCCCCTGATCAGATGCCACCTCCTGCGGCGTCTAATAAGTTGCAGGAAAGGCTGTGCTCCGGCTCAATTCAAACTAACGCCCTGACGTAACAAGAAGAAGAACAAGTCGACCGTTACCTTGATTTCTCTGATATGAGCCAGCGCACGACAAAACCTACAATAAGATATGTGCGTCCAGCGAAGAATCAGATCAGCCTGCGCATCCATATAGTATTACCAGAGAATTCTCTTGCTGCATGGAGGAGCATGGGTCCTTAGCTATCCTTACAGCGATCGCGAACAGCGAAGACTGATCAGACTGCGCGGATGCGCTGGCTAATCTGAGTCTTCGCTGGGCGCACCTGTCTTATTGTAGGTTATTGTAGGTTTTGTCGTCCCTGGCTCATTAATCAGTGATAGTCACGTAGACACCAGCAACGCGAAGCTACTGTGCTAGGTAACTTTGGGTCGACTGACAAACACTCGACCCTTGAAGCTATAATATGAGAAAACATTACAGCCAGAATATCTTATCTTACATTGGTGTGAGGGTTGGATGGAAAAATCCGTCCCGAGGGTCACTGTCCGGCATCACGAGGCCTGCCGAGTAATGCCGGACAGTGATCCCGAGCGATGGATTTTGTTATCGATCCCTCACACCCATGTAGGGTTCTTTGTCTGGCATGAGATGCAGTGCATTTATCAAACACGCGAGAATATTCGATTTTGGGTAAGGACACCAGGGTTAGAACAGAATTTCTATCCCAAGTTAAAACTAGGGATTTCCTTGTCTGGTGTGAAAGAAAATATGAAGTAGGCCTATCGGCTTTGTCTCCAGCGTTTGTTTGTTTGTTTGATTGATTTAATGTTTAAAGTCCCCGTCAACACTATATAGGTCATTTTGGAGGCGCTGCTTTCAATTTTGTGGGACTTTTACCCGACATTGAGATTAAATGACATCTCAAGCCCTGTCGCCCAATGAAATCAATATGGTTTATAAGCATGGACGGTCCGACTCGCACTACTTTGCCTGGGCAGGCTTAGATTCTCTAAGCGGTTTACCAGTACTAGTGTGCGGTCGGATTCAGCTCTGCCTGGAAGCATCATGCAGCCCATTTATTTCTTCAAGCTTTGCCTGGGCAGGCTTAGATCCCCTAAGCGGTTTACTAGTACTCGTGTGCGGTCGGATTCAGCTCTGCGTGGAAACATCATGCAGCCCATTTATTTCTTCAAGCCCCGATGGGCGGGGGCCGGTGTCTCCAGCGTGCATTTGAGCATAGGTTGTTTCATAGAAAATGATGAGGTGGGTATTTAATGATAAGGAAATGATACCTTGGTCAAGTCTCAATACAACCTTTGCTGTGGGTATTCGGCGAAGCGGTTCTAATCAATACCCACATTCTAGTTTTAATGAGGCCTAACTTGCCGACACTAGCTAGTCTGGCCCAGGAAAACTTGTACACTCCATTCTTTTCAGTTCTACGGTGTATTCTTTGCTTCCAAAGGATAATTCTTTTATAGAGTATATTTAACGTCACTACAACTGAAGTTAAGAGAATGTGTGGCGGCCGTAAAAAGTCCAGCCCTGCCCTTCATCATAGTGTAGTTTTATTAGTCCATATTATTATGTCCTATTGGATCATTGATTCCATTTTTGTGGAGTTTTAAAATATCTTAGGGTCACTGGTGAGGCCTAATTGGCCAAAACTACTTAGTCTGACCCAGAAAAAGTTGTACACTCCATATTTTTAAGTTCTGCGATGTACTCCTCGCTTCCAAAGGACAACCCTTTTATAGAACATGTTTATATGGCCACAACTCTCCACTATATCTGTTGCTTTGTTTATTTTATAAAATAAATTGTGAAATTCAAACCTACCGTCAGAGTAAAATAACTTTTGCTCGGCAACCGCAGTTTTGTTGACATGCTGTCTGTTAAATTCCGCCAGAATTGCGTCGAAAGGATTCCTCATAATGAGAACAACTTTGTCGTAGTTTCTGTGACCAATTGGTTTATGATGCGTCTTGATAGCAATCACTTTTGATGTGTCATTTTTACACTCTCCAATGAATGTTTCGCTTATTACACCACAGTATACGCTTCCTGTTGCTATACCTTAAAAAGAATGGGAACACCTTGCACATTTTCCCGCCATTTTTCAAAGGGAGATAATTTTTGCGACTTCCTGTTCGATTTTCTATAGGCCCTGTCCCACTGAAAAAGGGGTCTATTCTTAAAGGAAAGAATTAACTCCTCAAGAGCAAATTCTTTCCTTTAAGGGTTGACCCATATTGACAAGGGAGACAAAATATTTCGTATTTCGCATTAGCTCTATGTTGCGCACAAGATCTATGATGTGCCCACAAGACATTGTCTTTTGAGGACAAGATAATATCTTGTTCGCACAACTTAATATCTTGTGTTCACAATATCTTGTGTTCACAAGATAATATGTTATGCGAACAAGATATTATGTTGTCCGCACAAGATAATATGTTGTGCAAACAAGATAATATCTTAGCCGCACAAGATATTATCTTGTGCTCACAACTTATAAAAAAAATCATGTCCCTTCCCAGGTTCCGTATGTATTGTTAATATCTTTTTATTTTGGTTAGCCGTTTGGCCATTTTGTGGGAAAGAAGCTGTCCTTTTCCGGTTGTGACGTTTTCATTATGGTAAAGTTGTCTTATGTTTGTGCTTCTTTCCCTTTGATGTCTTGGATGGGAGGTGTGAGGTAATTTTATTGATTCCTGATCATTGCCTTCACTTCTGTTTTAACGTATACCTACGTTCTCTTTCAGTTCGCACTATAACTCACCCATGCGACATAGTGCATTTTTCACATCTCCAAAATGGCTACTTTTCTGAAGAAAATGCTTGATATGTTTGTTATTAATGTTCAAAGCATAGGTTGAGGGGGTGCTCGTTAGAACCGCCTCAATGAGGCGGTTCTAACGAGTACCCAAAACCTATGTCTTGGAGCAGAAATAAGAAAAAAAAATGTTTACCCAGTAAACCCCAGTTTTCTCTATATAAATTTGGGTTTAGTGGGGTCATTATTTCGCGGACTTGTTCAAGTGATGTTAACCTTATGGTACAAATCGTCATGCTAGCCGTCCAACAAAGTTTTCTGTTTTTGTTGTCGAAAGTGAAATCAAACAATAAAGATAAACTATATTATGGGATCAGAGTCAAATATAAAAACCTACGATATATGTTTATTTTGTGGCCATGAGAGCACGCATACGTGTGATAAACTTTAAGGAGCGTTCCGATCATTCCTATTTTTTTTTCAATCATTGTGACAAAAAAACAATAACAAAAAAAAAAAAAACCTGATGACCAGTCAATAGAAAATAACACTCACCAGTCATGATCTTTTCTTAAATGCTTTCGGAGCAACAGTCTACCCTAGACAGACCATGTCCATGTGTGTAGACAGCTGAAATCCTCTAAACTTGATTTATGTTTGTTTGTTTGTTTGTTTGATTGATTGATTGATTTGATGTTTAACGTCCCCGTCAACACTGTAAAGGTCATTTTGGAGACGTTGCTTCCAATTTTGCGGGACTTTTACCCGACATTGAGATGAAATGACATCTCAAGCTCTGTCGCCCAATGAAACCAATAGGGTTTATTAACATGGACGGTCCGCCTCGCACCGCGGTTTCTGGACAGGTTTAAATCCTCTAAACGGTTTACGGATGGACATCAGTGAAGCTAACGTAATTTTGGGCCCACAACACATCCGGGAACTCTCGCGATAGTCCCTATACTCTAGAACCTGGGAATGGTAAACAAGGGAAAGTTAGGTACCCCTGTGTATTTTGATTTATTGTAGAAGAATGAGAGAATAATATAAAATTTCGGCAATGCTATTCCATATGAATATGGTTGACCTTTCTAAGCAGGCCGAAGGAAATATATATAAAAAAATCGTTGCCGAAAGTATACGACCGCAACAAAATCGAACACAGGTACCGGGTTCTCTGACTCTCGTTTTATGTGAACACGAATGAGTGATGCAACTGTTTTGTAAGTTTTCGCTTATAACGAGATATTTTGGCGCAAATTCTGGTTATGTCGGCCCTAATTCATCACTTTATGTAAAAACGTTATCAGTTCATGTACTGTCCAGGAGTGATACCAAAATTTTCAGGCGGAGTAGCTCCTACATCATCGCGTCAGCTCCCAAAGCACGCTCTAGTTCCCACGCATCCATCATGCCATTACCCGGAGAGTTGTTAGATCATATTATATGTCGATTTAAACCATCCGGCAACCGTTAGCATCATATTGATGACTCATTGTTACAAGAATGGCATAAAACAGGTTTTTAATGCAAAGCAATTGTCTAATAGAGCGAAATCCCCTGACGTCACACACCTGGTCACACACCTCGTATATGCCCCCCCCCCTCCCCCCCCCGCCCACCTGGTCTCACTCCTGGTCTATGGCCCCGCCGATCGGGGCTTGAAGAAATATGTGGGCTACATGATGCTTCCATGCAGAGCTGAATCCGACCCGCACACGAGTACTGGTAAACCGCTTAGAGGATCTAAAGCGATGAGTCGGACCGTCCATGCTTATATAAACCCTGTTGGTTTCATTGGACGGCAGGGATTGAAATGTCATTTCATCTCAATGTCGGGTAAAAGTCCCACAAAATTGGAAGCAACGTCTCCAAAATTAACCGGGACGTTAAACCTCAAATCAAATCAAACAAACAAACACCTGTTCTATATTAACCGAGGGATACTGCGGACTGTATTATTAGAAAACAAGGGGAATTTTAGAGGTTTCAAATCGCGATATAACAGTGAAGGAAAATAAAATCCTCCCCTAATTGTCATTTTCTACTAAATTATTCATCCAGCCAACGATTTCTAATACCATTTTATGACTTTTGATATGTCAAAGAAAGCAAATCTTGAATATATCGTCAACAAAATCTGCACGACACTTGAATAAAATCGGCATTTATCTCAGTATGTACCCAAATGAAATAACTAATAAATTATTGGAACGACTTTGTCCGATGTCTGTAAAAAATTTAATGTGGAAAAGCATCGCCGAAATTTTATATAAATACCACATTCTTCGACAATAAATCAAAACACACAGGGGTACCTACCTTTGTTTACAATTTTCAGGTCCTAGATTCTCAAATAGTTTATAGCAATATTATCGTCGAGCATAGCTAGACCTGTATGCACGAGTATTCTTTTTATCATATATGTTTCATTCAAACACATCAGTCTGTTTGTGATCATTACTTGATTTCATATATTTTTAACATTCTATGCGATCATTCTCTTATTTTGCTCCAAATATTGACGTGGATAACTATCCGATAACAAAGTGGTTTCATTGAGTACCCACACGTCATATTTCTTATATGTGACGGATAGGAAGAATTAAAGATCATAAAACCACCAGGCACACGTCGCGAGGGCAACGTCAAATCAACGTCGGTGCAACGTCAGGACTTTGTACCGACGTTTATGTGACGTTTCATAAAGGTCATGAAGTTGTACAGACGTTGATGTGACGTCACTATTACGTCATGTGCCTGTTGGGTAAGTAATATAGTGCGACAATTTAATTTACAACTTTAATGAAGAAAGTGTATTCTTGCACACCAGACAAGGAAATCCGTGATTTTACCCTAGGATAAAAATTTATGTTCTGACCCTGGTGTTCCGATCCAAAATCGAATATTATCGCGTGTTTGATAAATGCATTAATCCAATTCGTATTTGCCGTCGTTAAGGTTGACGTCACAGCACGTTACGTGACGCCACTAAACATTCCTGCAGTGTCATCACACTATGGCGGACAACGGTAACCGAAGTGACCGTGGCATTAAAATCCGCGCTAAGGAATGGAAGCTATGCAAGAAAAAGAATCCTATATGGGTGCGAGTGGTGGATAGAAAAATCCGTCTCTCGGATTCACTGTCCAGCATCACTCGGCAAGCCTCGTGATGCCGTACAGTGACCCTCGGGACGGATTTTTCCATCCACCCCTCACACCCATATACGAGTCTTATATTCAGAAGGGTAAGAGGAACAGAGCTGATCGAGTTATCTCACAGACCCATCCCGTGACCGGGCAAAAGCAATAATTATAATGTAAGTAATGATTTGTTTATGTGAGTGAGTGTTTGAGTTTTACGGCTCACCAATAGCTCAGGTCATACGGATACGTGACATCGGTTTAAAGATTCATCTCAAAGTCTGGAGAAGCCCTGGTTTACATGGCGAGTAGCGTAACCACTACACCACGGAGGCTTCTGATTTGTTCATGTACTGTTGTCGGAGGATAAGTAGACAGTGATGTAAAAGATCATACCACCACAGGTACATACTAATCATTGGCTGGCAAGACAGATTATATGGTTATAATTATCAGTAGTATAGGGTGCCGATATGGCGTCATTTTTATAGCGTCAATTTTATAGCGTCAATTTTATAGCGTCTTTTTGGGTGATATGTGACGCTATAAAATTGACGCTATAAAAATGACGCCATACCTGCACTGCTTGATCTAAGCTTGACTAGGCTAGGTGTAGTATTGTGTGATATGAGGACTTAGTGTGTGGAGTGTGAAGGTATAACTGGAATAACTTTGTTGTTTCATATTGACACTATAAATTTTGAGGGATTGTAGCGTCATCTAGAACTGTTTCATAATGACGCTATAAATTTTATAGCTTCATCTAGAATACGTTAGTCGTTTGATGATGTTGGAAATGTGATAATCTTTCATGAGGTCCAGGGATACCACACGGTGACATTATGTTGGTCTTGTATCTCAAGACTTCATAATGTCATGCTCATATATTGAGGCTATCTAGTAGCCAGTTTCTATTAGGAATAAAATCTTGTATCTCAAGACTTTATTTCTTTATCAGTAGAAACTTGACTGTCAAGCGTCAAGTGTTTTGGTAATTATATCGAGGCTTGATAGTAGCAACGTCTGGATATAGATCTTGTATCTCAAGTTCTATTTTTTTGGTTTCATTAGTTTGGCAATGAAGCGTCGGTGCATGTTATTTCTAGCCATCTCAAGTTTAGATACTACCACCTCTTCGAAATGAAGAGGAGGTGAAAAGACAAGAAAGATTGGTGAACAGTTTTAGTTTTATTTGCCCCGCTAACTAACTTGATTACGATGAACAGAGGATTAGGACCGCACCTCTGTTATCGTTTACAATTTGAAACCTTAACACATTTACAACATTAAATACATGGGATATTTCTTTGATAAACAATGTGAATTTCTTAAGCATTTGGAAAACTTGAATTCTATGTTTGTAAATAAACTTTGGGGTTGGTATGTCATTTTGTGTCCAGATCACTTTGCCATAATTAGCACTGAACCATCTATCAATGTCTCTGTCATTTTGGTATAAGTCTTCTCCTGTGCCATACAGTTCGCCATGAATAGCTTTCTTCAAGTCTAATCCTTTTTCAAGTTGATGAATAATGTAAATACACCATATTCCACAGTTTTTACTCCATGGACTTTGTAATGGTTATGTATTTTGAATCCAACTTCTTAAATTGTCTTGATGAAAGGTAGAATATAGTCTTTTTCTGGTGGCATTCCATAGGAATCAAAGTAGATGGCTTGATTGTCTCTTAAGTATTAGGCCACCCAATGTTCTCCTGGTTCATCTGAATTGTCCGTGTTTATGATATAGGCTTTCATGTCTAGGGGTTTCTTCTCTGGTAAGAGATCTTTGGCACATACATCTCCATTTACAGTCATATGGTATAGAATTTTCCTCAGTTCATGTGTGTCCATATTAGATATTTGATGATGTCTCCGATGGAGTAGCTTCTATTAATTTCTGTTTCAAAAAGTCTCTCCACCTCGTGTAGTCAGGTTTTCGTCCGTATCTGTTATGACTGTTTTTCAGGAACATCCAGTTTTTACAGGCTTCGACTTTTTCAGATGATGTTGAATGATCCAATCCTGTCATAGCACTATATTTTTTTCTTCTTTGTTCTGATGGTACGTCATCCAGGGGCAACTCATCCCATTTTTGGATGACATCGTAGATGTTGAGATTATTCAGGGCATGGATATCTATAGCATAATCTGTTATCCATTCGTTTGGTTTTTTCCACAAGCACAAGTCATGGTATTTCTTTCTGGGATGATTTATTCTGCATCCTTGGCACTGGTGACGGGCATAGTCCAATATAGCAGTCATCAAGTTGATCCTCATGGTCCGTATAAGGGTATCTTTAATCCATTTGTGTCGTCCCAGTGTTTCAGTGTCTTCTGATAATCCCTCCAATTCATTTTGAAGCATGCCATTTCCAGATGAAGTAGGATCTGACCGTAGTAGATAATCCCTCAGTTCTTCTTCAATATAGTATCCACTATGCATGTTTTGTTTTTCAGTAGTCTGTGATTACTGAGTCCGTTAATTTCTATCGGAATAAATTCAGCATACACGATCACGTTGATAGTCTTTGCGAGTGAATGGGCAAACTGAAGTTCCAGTCTCAGATTTCCAGATTTTATAGGGTGGAGGTGACTCTGATAAGCAGCTTGATCAGGTGTGAAATCATATCCCCAGAATGTGTATCCGTCTTTGTAATCCTCGTAATCAATGTTACAATTCTGAACTTGGTCACGACTACTCAGTGCCTGATACAGTGACATGTATGATCGAAGATACTCGTTTCTGGTGAAGTTAGGTTCAAAGGGGCTGCTATAGATATTATGTCCATCGAGTGTGACATCCAGTTTACTGAGATTGAAAGGTTGGAAGTTGAAGGCGTTCGTGGGAAACGTACCATTGAGTGTTTCATTAGGAACCATGCCAATGATCAATCGTTTTGGAAGTTGACCCTGGAACAGATGGTCTTCAATTTTAGATCTCAGTCCGGTACCAATGGTATATGTTTTCACCTCAACTCTTCTGATGGGGAATTTGGCATTATGTTGAGCAATGCTCTGATTCAAATCGTTTGTGATTGCTGGTGGAAGTTGTACATTTCTCACTGACAGTTTGGCTACATCAATTTTGAGTACTACAGGGTATCCATCCTCAGCCATGATACAAAATTGAGAATATGCTCTTTTAAGTCTGAGTTTGATTTCAACGCCATTTGGAAGATATTTGTCTTGCATGGCCCGATCTAAATGTAATCGTCCCATGAGTTCCAAAGATTTACTTTCTGCTGTACCTTTGCCCCGGTTTTTTACGTTTTCACAATCAAAATTCTCAAATTTCCAAGGTTCATCTTCATTTCAATACTCTGCAGCTTTTAACTGATTGTCTTTTACATCTGCTCCAAAGGAAAATAAGTTTTCTATGTAGGCTCTGTACGGATATGTATCCATATTACTTGTGACCAGTTTATTATTCAGGTACAAACCGATGCTTCTGAACATACTGTGAAAGAAGTTGTTGACAGGGGCAACTTGTTTGTCCTCAATATTACTTCCATCTGGTTTCAGGATTCTACAATTCAGATATAGATACGTTTGGGATAAATCTGTGTAATATTCAGTATGTGGTGGAACCACGAATTCAGTGGGTGCCTGATAACTATCCAGGGAAGCGATAGGGTGATAATCAGTCCACTGAGTTTCTTGCATAAGTGTCATTGTCGGTGGAACAGATTGCATTTTCAACTCCGTTTAACTGCACTCACAAGAACCTGGTTGCATCATTTTTGATCCGTGGCAAATTTAAGATTTTTTGGAATAGCAGTTGAGTTTTTCTTTTTTTGACCCTTCTGAACACCTTGACTTTTAGTCTTAGACTGATTCTTTTTTTAGGTTTGCGGTTTGATTTTATACCCCCACTTAATTCACCCAGAGCAGATTTTCCTAGAGATTTCAAACTTTGTTTGCCTCTTTGTTTCAAAACTTGTTTGATATTTTGACCTTCCAAGATATCGCGAAGAGCACCTACTCCCTCCTTTTTTGCTACTTGTTTTGCACTTTTTATTCCTGCTTTTGCTAGAGGTTTTAAAATGGGAACAACACTTCGCAGTGCCACTTTGAATATGGAACCTAGCCCATGACCATATTGTCTTGAAACACCTCGATAGACGGGAAAGTCTTTAAATCCCGCTCCAGACTGATGATAATGAATAGTACGCATTATTGTTCTTTTTTTCTGAAGTGTTGTTTGATCAATGTCTTACCAGTAATGAATGGAATATCATTACCTGTATCACCTTTTATACTAATGTAAACTTGATCGATGAAGGATTTTGCCACTGGAACGTAATGCAAGTTGCGAAATTCTTGATGGAAATGAATTTCACCAGTTGTATTTGCAACTACTCTTAAAATAGGTGCTGTTATATGCCCTATGTTTGTGTAACAGTCCACATCGGAATACACAAAGAAGCGACTGTTATGAGTATTCAAGTCAACAGCATAATTGAATTTTACAGCATCATTACCTAGTGGTTCTCCGTGAAATTGTTTATCGATGCCTAAAATGATTGTTAATGGAGTTGGAAATACTATCTGAATTTGATTTGTGTAAGATGAACCAGAAGGATATTGTACAGCAACCTTGATGCGTTTTAATTGAGTTCTGTATTCAAGATGAATTTTAATGTTGTGTTGAGTCAAAATCTTTTGAATACGACTCTCAAGTGCATTTTTCATTTCCATAATCAAATGTTCAGGGCTAGTATAATTTCCTGTTGGAAAGTTTACTTTATAATCAGAACATATTTTTGTTTGTCTGCAAATTGCATGCCTTAAGTGATCAAATTTCATGTCATTGAAAGCATTATTAGTTAATCGAAGAAAGAAAAAAATATTTTTATCTGTGATATTCATGATTTCACCTTGAGTTATTATTTCTGCTAAAGCTACCTCCCAATTTTGTTTGTCAATTTGATAAGGACAATCTAATTTGACTTTGAAAGTAGATTGAGTATTTTTCGGGAAGGTGTCTAAAGAACTGTCAGTTAATAAAGTTAAGTAAAATTCTTTCATGGTTTTTGGTTTTCGTCAGGGAGAGAAGATGAAACTGGAGTTTGTTTTTTAAATTTTAATCATGGAGATGGTAAAATGTCTCCAATAGAGCTACTGAGTAATATCAACAACAATTCTTTGTCTGGACTTCTTAAACTGATTTGTACCAATGAGGTGATAATGATGGCATAAACAACAATGATTTGAGCCAAAAATGTTAAAGGTGCATTATTGAGCTACTGGGTCTCAAATTTTTTTTTCTGGTTTTTATCTTCAATGCATACTCCTTTGTCATGTGTACACTTTTGGAGCCAAATACAGCTTCAGAAATTTGTGAAAATGGTCGTTTTCATTCGTGTTTACCCTTCGCTCTAAACATGTGTTCGGAATTTCTTTTCTAAAAATAAATCTGTCACTTTACACATACATGGCGACAGTGTCGTCTCTGAGTGTCAATACTTATGGCATGGTATTCAGCGTCATATTTTGTTCCGATTCAGGCATGGCCTAAGCAAACAAGGCCAAAAATGAAGGTCGCATAACGTCATATATGGGGATTCTATTTTTGTCACGAACTAAAAAATAGATCTAACTAGTGTTCGAAACCTAGTTAGGGAATCCCTCTCAAATTCGTTTACCTGTCATCATAATTGTTCCCATTTTGCATAAAATGCATTCATTTGTATTGTTTTAAAGAAAAATACCGGCTTTATGTATTTTATTTTTGGAAGCATTTTTTTCCGGATAGCTCAATAATGCACCTTTAAGCTATTTTTTGCTAATACTCCTTGACTACCGTTTGCAGATTGTAAAGGAGCAGTGTCACGCACGAATGAGCTTCTGAAATTCATGTTCGCGGTTTTTATAGAAGGTCTGACTCTAAAATCCAACTATCAAATTTAGATGGATACCCTTTCCAATGAACTTTTATTTCTTTGACCCACTTTTTACCAATTTTACGTTTTTTGCGATCTATGATAGATTCGATTTCGAAAATTTGATCTTTCTCTACACATTGTAACTCTTGTGAGTAAAACGTACCTTTGATTACCTCGCCATCTAGATCTACTATTTTATAGGTGACAGGATGTTGATGTTTGTGCACAGCCGAAATTTGAAATAACTCTTGTGTCCAGTTTGGTAAATAACCTTTATCAAAAGTACGTTTTGTTTTGTTAATACGAACATAATCACTGACTTTTAATTTTGGACTTTGATGTTTTTGTTTCTTTCCAAATAAATTTTCTGACACTAAAACTTCGTTTTTGCTAGTCACAGATGCAGGTGCACATTTGATACTTCGATGATATGTATGATTGTAACCAAGAACTAATTTTGGAAGTACATCGATATATCTCAGTGTACGATGATGTGTAAAGTATTTCCACATGCGACATTTCAAAATTCTTTGAAATCTTTAACAATACTGGCTTTAGTTTCAGGATTTTCTGTCGTGAAAACATGAATCTGTTTTGACTTTAAAAATTTCTGATTTTTTTTTATTTTTAAATGCTGTTCCTTTATCAGAATGGGGGCTTTTTGGACTTCGTTTTTTCAAGATCAATTTGAATGCTTTGATCAAAGTTTTACCCATCTTATCTTTGATGGGAACAACCCAGGCAAATTTTGAAAATACATCAATGACACAAAGCAAGTATCGGTGTTTGTCATTGAACTTAGATATACTTGACATATCTACTAAATCTGCTTGCCTTTGATAATCGAATCCTGCAACAACAGTTTTTCGACGTTTGAATTTCCTTCGAATAGGTTTATGCAAAGTGTACATCTTTTGTTTCCTCAACCAATCCCTGACATCTTTAAGTTTTAGTTTTTTAGAAGTTTTTCTAGCTAACTGGAATAAAGCTTGTTCTCCAGCATATGCAGCAGGATTTTTAGTATCATAATATAATTTTTCAAACTTCATTGTTCACCATAGGTTAGCCATTTAGGTATGAAATGACATTCCATTTCTTTATCTTTTAATTGTTTTCTCGCTAATCGCCTTACGCGTTTTTTTTGACTGATGGCAGATCATATTTACGCTGTTTTGTATAGGGAGTCCCTATTCTATAACGTTTTGTTTTAGAAGGAGTCACAAAGACATCCTCTGGTGATTGTTCAGGAGGAGGAAGCTGATGTTCATGCATCCATTCCCATCTGTCTCTATTGCCTACTACATCTTGAGGAATATTCAGTTCTCTCAATCCTTGTGCAAAAGCTTGCCAGCCCGTGGGCACAACGCCTTTCATATGTCTGATCACATCATTGACCAAGTCGATAATGTTAGAACCAGGAATATGCTTGTGTGTTCACGGAGATGTTGCACTGATGAGCTAGGAGGCCTTCATGCAGACTGAACAGATTATTTGTCTAAATCGCGACGGAAGTAAGGGCGAGGATTGTGGCCACGTAAAATTGATTTAAGCCCCCCCAGTGGAAATCTTTCCACTGACCGTTCCAGGGCGGTTCTTCTGTGGCGGTTTATTTATGTTGTTGTTTGTTACTTACTGTGTGTATCGCTTGTCTTTTTATTTTAGATGGCCATATGGCAATTTTGTGGGAAAGTAACTGTCCTTATGGCTTTCCTTTGTTTAGGTTTACATTATGGTCTGGTCGCTTAATGTTTGTGTTTTTATCCCTTTGGTGTCTTTGATGGGTGGAGTAAGTTAATTGTATCGATTCCTGATCTTTGTTTTACTACTACTTTCCATACATCTTGACAGTACCATCAACATCCCAAGCTATGTTTTTATTTTCTTGCAAAATGGATAGCAAAAGCTGAGCTTTTCTTTTCATGGTGGAAGGAACACTGTCAATAATGTGTTGATCAATTTTCTTCGGTTGCAGAACAGGCTGGGAAAGGGAAACTGAAGGTTCTTTTAATGCTTTTTTATGAGCCGTCTTAAATTTATGCAAAGTTTCACTAAACAACCGAGACTTTTCTGATTCCTAGATTTCATTATTACTCATAACAGAAGACAAGCCGTTTTGAAGATTAGCAGTAGCCGAAACCTCAGGATCAGGTGGTAATCTAGGTTTCTGAATTTGTTCCTGTTTCCAACGTTTCATATCTTCCCAAAGTTTGAATGGGACAATAGCCATTTTACGCCCTTCCATGATTTGGATTAAGAAGGCCACCAAGGACAGATCCTATGAGTGGGGCACTCAAAGGTTTGAGTAACAATCCTAGTAAAGCCCCACCTTTCTGATTAATGATTTTCTTTTTTGCTGCAACAGGGACCTGTTTTGTACTCAGCAAACGAACATGATGTTTTCTAGATTGTAAGTGTTGTTTATGAGCTTTAGTTAGATGTACATTGCCTTTTATAATGTTTAAGCAACATTCCCCTACACAATCATTAACTTCTTTGGGTGATTCATGTATTATTTTTTGACGAAATTTTTTAGGTAACTGACAAAGTCCTTCTAAGAAAGGACCATATTTATTAATCAAAGAAGTTTTCTTTTTTCTCAGAGTTTTCCTTTTACGTACGACCGTCATGATTGTCGTGATACACTATGAAGAGTCCCAGTCAAACATGGGCTTTTATATTTTGCGTCTCGTAAGTTTCAAGTTTGGACCTCTGTTATTGATTCTGAAAGGTTGATTATACATTTTTTTGTCCCTGCATAGCTTTTTCTCGCATTGCAGCTTCAAATCCAAACTGTCTTGCAGTTTGAAAAACATGTGGTTCCCCAGCATAGAGTGGTTGCAATCTAGCAATATTTGGTGAAATGGTGTTTCGACGAGCTACAGAGCGAGCAATTTCAGTGGGTGATCGCATTCCAAGACTTTGCCATGTAATTGGACGTTTTCTCACAGTAATAAACTTTTCACTTATTTTTCTAGATGTTTTCTTTCTTTACAGAAGTCTTCTTTTTGGAAAACCGTCTTAATATTTTATTACCATCCCATCGAATTAATGTTCTGATAATATCGCCACCAAAGAAACCACCTCCACCAGGTTTCAAAATGATGTTACGTTTAACATCACTATTGACCATGGTACTTGTTAATTTTCTGAGATCATCTTTATGTTTTTCCATAAATTTCTTTGTCTGTTTGGGCAATTTCATTTTACCCTCAATGATTTTCTTGCAGACAAAGAAAACCATTTTATCATTTCAAGTAATCCCTAATTGAGCAATTGTTTGCTTTTTACAGTATTTGGTTCTCTACTCAAATTGTAGAGTGCCCTTATCCAGTTAGCCGATGTTCGTTTCGAAACCATAATGACTTGTGATCAATTTTCAAATCAGACACACACTTTTATATGTTTGGAAAATAAACAACTGGTCCTTGATGATTTGGTTTTGTAAACCAGTTTTGAAAAATATTTGTTCTAAATCTCAACAGATCTGGTGTATCTGGTTTCAAACCGATCAGTAAGTATTGATGTGGTTTGGATGTGGCATCATTGAAAGCATACATCAAATGTGGAGATTGAAGTTGTTTTGCCCAAACTTTGACTTGCATTTTATCTCGAGGACTTTGAAACAAAATGAGATAATGTGCATTCAAATTGATGGTTCGACTATCTTTACTTTGGTGAAATAAATTTTGTGTGATGTATATCACATTTGCATTTCGATGATGCCCTTTCCTTGCAAACCACAATTTGATTTTTTCTTCATCTTTGTCTCCTAACATGAGACAAAGTCGTATCGCTGACAATGTCATCATCGTCATTGGGAATTCCAGAAAGAATTGTGATGTTGGATCCTTCACGTTCTTGCAAGATATTATAAGTTGATTGCCATTCTTTGTAGCACCACACAATACTGTGTGGTTGAAAATCAAACAAGTCATGTTTGTATTCAATGAGTTTCCTTACAAACTCTGTTTTTCCAGACCCACTTGGACCTGATATAAAGAGATTAGCAGGATGTTTGAAAAACAAACTCTTAATATCTTGATGGTTTTGCAATACTGGTGTCTGAATGCTTGACATGATGAGTAATGAGAAAGAACAACGAACAACATGTATATTTATATAGTTTTAATTATCATGGCAAATCTTTATTCATAACCGTATGGCACAGTGTACCCATTTTTCACAATCACACGTTTGTCATATGTAAATCTATATATCTTTGAAAGTTTTTCAGTGGTTAATTTCCTATTGGGATGTTTTTTGATTTAATGTTGATACTGCAGAGTTTCACGGAAATGTCTATCTTTTGATTTTGCCCAGTTCAACATTTTCTCAAAATGTATGATTTAAGAAGTGTTAAAATCCAAAGTCAGTCCTTTTACTTTACAAGTAGATTTTCCATCACCATTATTTTCAACACACTCGTAACCATAGTTCTTTGGACCCTTACCAACAAAATCTGTGATTTTTGCATTGGGCATTTCATCAGTCCATTCCCCAAGTCGATTATTCACAATGGTGGGATTCCAAAGTTTGGGATTGTGGACATAGATTGCAGAGTCAGTGTCAAAGTAAAGGACTCGTGTATCAAGTTTGTGTAACATACTGTACACTTTCAATCTGACTTGTGCTGTGACAAAAGATGCTACCACCACATTACTGCAACTATGAGGCTCAATGATAGTCTGTTTCTTCCCAGTTGACATGTAAAAACTGTTCACCATAGACATCAACATACTTAACTTTTTTCATGGGATTATTGACCAATTCAAAGTATGGTGATGGTTCTTAGATGTATTCAGTTTTAGTCATATTATCTCTTTGTGCCAATTTTCCCCACAAATTATTCAACTCTGTCTTTGCAGTAGCCCTACGACCCTTATTCTTTTCAATATACTCCAATCTAATTCCCTCTGCCTCAAAGTAATCTTGTTTGTACTTTTCTTTGTCTGCCTCAGTTTTACACCAATCAGGGTAGCCACTGGCCTCTTGCTTTATTTTGAGAAATGTGTCAATGTACTCAGCAAAGATTCCACCTTGACCAGTTTCTATATTGTACTAAGTTGTCTCGGGGAAATGCCAAACCTCATAAATTTCTGTAAGTTGATAACCAAGTTTCAAAGCTTCAAACAATTCTATACTGACCCAAGTTCCAACAAATTCTCTATCTTCTGTTTTTGTATGGTTACAAAGTTGTGAGTTGTCTGACTTTTCAGCACATGTTCTACAAAGAGGAAACAGAAGTTTATTGTTACATTTGTAAGGGAGTACTGGATGGTACAAGTTTCATGGTGGAAGAACTTTACATTTGATCAGCCCACAATATTGATGAATACTGTCTTTGTCAATTTCTTCTTGAAAATAAATCTCTGGATGACTTTGTGGCAAAACACCGTATTTACAAATGTATGGGTACAAATCAAACAAACAAACAGAGAACAGACATCAATGTACTTGATTTCTTGATCTGAACGTTCATCAATCTCGTGGTACAATTTGGTAGCATTAGTTCTACCCCCAAATAAAGCATCTCTGGGTTTCAAGGGATCCAAGTTAGAAAATTCAACCTCTACTAAAGTTTTGAATTCTTTGTCATCTCTACACTGTTTGTCAAAATCACATTCCCAACATTCTATGACTTCATACCCTGCAGCTTTCAGAGTTTAAATCTTTCTCAAAGTGGAACAATAAAGAGTGTCCATCTTCAAACAGTTGTACGTATTGATCTTATGCCTGTCAGGATAACATCTTGGACAACCATTCCAATAACAACCTTGAAATTCGTAGATTTTCTTATTTTCTTGGTCAAACCCATCAACGTAAAACTCACCAATTTTCTGTTCACCACCATTCAATGCATGTTGAATGTGTGTGTTTGTTTTCTTAGCCATAACTTGCAACCATCTTACAGCCTTGATCGAATATTTCTTTTGGTTTGACTAGCCTTCAGGAGGAATGATAGCTACGGGTGAACAAGTTTGAGCCACCGTATATGCTACTTTAAAAGGGTCAATTCCACTAGCTTCCACCAACTGCTGCCTAAAGCACGCACAACCTTTCCTTAAGATATCGACATCACTCCGACAATACTCTTCCATTTCTTGCCTGAAGTTAAAGATAGCATTAGATTCAACTTTAGACTATGTTAACACGCTTAAGCAGGAGCTTGGTGGTACTAAGGCCTATGAACTTCAGCCTTTGGCTGAAGAGAGAGCTATAGTAGATAAACATGTTTGTCTTTCAGCCACCAAGTTTGCTGTGTGTGTTAACGAAGGCCAAGACAAGCTTCCTACGCTATACTGGTTACCAAAACTTCATAAAAAACCTTACAAAGCACGGTTTATTGCAAATTCTAGTTCTTGCACTACCACTGAACTTTCTAAATTATTAACTTCCTGTCTTACTGCTATTAAAACGCATGTAATTAAATATTGTGATAAAGTCTTTGAAAGATCAGGAAGAAATCTGTTTTGGTCTATAAAAAATTCGAACGAGGTTTTAAATAAATTGAAATCTAGACAGTTTCGTGCTTCTAGTCTGTCTACCTACGATTTTTCCACTCTTTACACTACACTTCCTCATAATCTTATAAAAGAAAAGCTTAATGATTTAATTGAATGGGCTTTTCACAGAGAAGATTCTCTCTATCTTGCATGTAATGTCAGAAATGCATTTTTCACTTCTAAAGAGCATAAGAATTATACACTTTGGTCATGTCAGAAAGTGTGTGATGCCCTCACCTTTCTACTTGACAATATTTATATTAGATTCGGTACTAAGTTATTTAGACAAATTGTGGGTATTCCGATGGGTACTAATTGCGCACCTCTTGTGGCTGATCTGTTCTTGTATTGTTATGAAAGAGACTTCATTTTGTCGCTTTCCATTGATAACCAATCTGAAATTATTGAAGCTTTTAGCTCTACTTCTAGATATTTAGATGATTTATTAAATATTGATAATACCAATTTTGATGGTTTGATCAGTCAGATTTACCCCCTAGAACTTCAGTTAAATAAAGCAAATTCTTCTGATACCGAGGCCCCGTTTTTGGATTTACATCTATCTATTGTAGATGGATTTGTTTCGTGCAAAATTTATGATAAACGCGATGACTTTGATTTTGAGATTGTAAATTTTCCTTTTTTGGATGGTGATGTTCCTCGTGCGCCATCCTATGGCGTTTATATTTCGCAATTAATTCGATTTGCTAGAGTGTGTAGTCATGTAACTGACTTCAACACTCGTAATAAATTATTAACGGCTAAATTCCTTAATCAGGGTTATCGGTACCATAAACTACGCAAAGCCTTTTCAAAATTTTATAGACGCCATTCTGATTTAATTTCAAAATTCAATATTGGACTTAAATCTCTTCTGCAACAAGGTCTATCGGAACCCGAATTTTATGGTGACTTAGTATATAAATTCAGAAAAATATATAACCGCAATGACTTCAGCACCCAATTTCGTAAAATCATTCTTCGATATAAAAAGATTGGGTACAACATGGATATTATACGACAGACTGCATGCATGGTAGTTAACCCAATCACGGTTGGCAACTTTGCTTCCCTCTTTAATTGCACGCCGGTGGGTCAGGCCTCAGATTCTATGACGGCTCCAACGTAAAGGCTTATTGAAAATTAAAGAGATAATGTTGATTGGTGCCTGATGCTCTGTCTCTGGTCGGGCTCATCGGAGTCTAACTGTTGGTTTTCTTTTGCTCCAGCATTTCAGTGGTTTCTTGCTGTCGAGTCCTCACCGTTGTCTCACCTCTGTGGTTCTTTGATTTCTGTGTTCACGGAGATGTTGCACTGATGAGTTAGGAGGCCTTCATGCGGACTGAACAAATTATTTGTCTAAATCGCGACGGAAGTAAGGGCGAGGATTGTGGCCACGTAAAATCGATTTAAGCCCCCCAGTGGAAATCTTCCACTGACCGTTCCAAGGCGGCTCTTCTGTGGCGATTTATTTATGTTGTTGTTTGATACTTACTGTGTGTATCACTTGTGTCTTTTAATTTTGGATGGCCATATTGCCATTTTGTGGGAAAGTAACTGTCCATATGGCCTTCCTTTGTTTAGGTTTCCATTATGGTCTGGTCGCTTAATGTTTGTATTTCTTTCCCTTTGGTGTCTTTTACGGATGGAGTATTTTAATTGTATCAATTCCTGATCTTTGTTTTACTTCTACTTTGTGCCATTGCAAGAACACGTCTCTGTCTTTGCTAGACATCTGGCCAGGGTTATACATTTCAGCAGGAAAGTATGGGTCTAAATAGTTTTGGTTAGCTTCAGTATTCGCCAAATGTGGGAAATAACCTTTCTTCATTTCTTTAATTCCAAAGGGATCAGGGAAACTAGCCAAACGTATGTGCAAAAACTGAAAAGAATCTTTGAACTCAAGTTTTCCAGCTTTCATGGCTATGATGGTATGCCCATTCATGATCACATCTGGTTTGTATGTTCCATTCTCTAAGAGATATCTCAAAATAAACTGCCCATCATAACCACCAAAGTTGTGTGCAATACAAATTGAACCTTCATTAAAGGGTTGAAATAACCAAGTGCAAAACTCATGCAAAGTACCAAGACCTTCAAAGATCATCTCTCGTCCTTGATCTGGGAACTTGCTACAATTTTTACACTTTTCATGGATAGGTAAATGGATACACTCGTCACAGGCTCTATGTGCTACACAGAAATTAACTTTATGTTCTCCGGTATTTTGTGACGATTCAAAATCAAAGAAAATGTACTTGGAGGAGGAGGAACTTGTTTCTTCTTCATCATCATCAGATTCGCTGTGTACATTACCACCAGTCTTACAAACATAAGATTGTATGTAACACCGATGATTTGCACCCACGACATCTTTACAAAATCTACATTTTCGATTCCCTGGACAAACATGATTTTTCTTATTCCCAATGATTCTAGTGAAACAGTTTCCACAATTATACACTAACTGACACATGGACTATTTCTGTCCAGGTTTGGTTCTTTTATGATTAGTTAAACATTGAGGACTGTAAAATTTTCTTTTACAGTCCCTACAGAAACAAGTTTCTCATGCCTCACATAATGTCACATTGTAACATTTGTCACATCCATGGGGACACATATGATCACAACGATTGTTATATCCTTTGTCACAAAGTTCACAGAAGTAATGACATCCTAAGAATCCAGTTATACTGGTGATAGTATCATAATGATTGTCTCCATCATAGTATAAATGTATCACTTTTGTCTGTCTTGTCATTTCGAATTCAGGTTTGAAGAGAAGGTCATCTTTCGCGTGTTGCGAATGTACTTTGATCAGGAAGTCAGGAGCTAACACTGCTTGGATCTTCTTGTATTCGTCAAGTCCAAATGGTTTGGTGTGTGGAACTTGAGCTCGATCCAACAACTTCTTAGCTTCACTGGTCTGGAAAGGTCTCCTAGAGTCTGAGATATAGTTCCATGTCTTCTTCCAGGTCGGGGATTCATCTTTGTCAGCATGACATTTGCCGACAACCACAGCTCTAGCCAGGCACAAGGAATCTTCTGTATTATTGATATTAACAATACTTCTTTTCATCTTTCTAATGTTGTTAGAATCAAAGTAGAGTCCATAGTGTAGTGGCTCACATTCTGTCCACTTCCTACAGGGAGTCTTGTATGGGTCACTTCCATAGACATCTGACCATCATCGCTTCTGAAGTCTTCATTGGACTGTAAGACTTTTTCAATTTCATGGGACAGGGCTTCTCCAGTCAATGAGGATACATCTGTGAAGGGTATAAAGATCCCAAGTTTAAGTCAAGGATGGTAGATACTGACTCTTATTCTGCCATTGCCCTGTGCCTCTGTATGTCTCTAAATGTCTTCCACCAATTGTTGAAACAAGTGTGGTACAAATTCTAATGGTGATGTTTTTTTAGGATTTTTCTCATGTCGACGCTGTATACATTGCATCTTGTTCTTAATCACCTCGACTCCCTCTGTCTTACTGGTTTCATGGTAAAATATTGTTCATATTCTTCATCTTCATCTCCCGTATCAGAATAGTCAACCAACTTAGGTCGCTTAGGCATCGTCTTATCATCCGAACTGGATGGAGTTCTTATTCGCTTCCAATGTCTCTTTGGCATGTTGATTGTTCGGTGTTCAATGCTGAACTATGAAGCTTCAACCCGAAAAACCCGTTTTGATACCGACCCACTGACTTTCCAAACTCTTGTTTCAAAGTTATCATGACTAACAACTCTATTCTACTTTGGGATAATGACAGTGAGGATCTTTAGAGAGTTGATATATGGAAAAGGGGTACAACAAGACAGTTGGTTTTCTAATGCATTGCTCCTGCCTATCGAGGCTTTAGAGAAATAGATTGGCATGTTTCCACACAGGGTTGAATCCAACTGTTCATCAATATAATGTCTAACCAGGTTTCACTGGACACTAGGGCTTGACGTATCATTTCATTTCAATGTTGGGAAAAATCCCATCTAAATTGGAAGCCTCCAAAATGACCTATACAGTGTTTGCGGGGACCCATAGTATTTTCGGGGACGCTAAACCTCAAATCCAACAAACAAAGTCATGAGAAGGAACTTAAAGGCATATATTCTTGAACGGTAGGACACACCGTGTGTCCATAATTGTTTTATTGCCCCCTGTGATATACTGTCTATAGCAGATCAAAGGCAGCCCTCAATAGGGTGATTAGTAGCTATTGTTGAATCCCCTGACTGAGGCACTTAAGGGGAAAATCAATAATGTACACTCTAGTCAACAGTAAGTAAATTATTGATTTTCCCCAGGGAGGCCCCTTATCTGTTGAAGACGGAGGTCTTCTCTTTAGTCAGCACTGAGGGCTACATAATATTATGAAATGAAATGATAGTCCTCAATTATCAAGAATAAATGCCTTTAAAATTTTATAATCATTGATTTTCAAATCTTATTGTCATTGTTAAAAACAAACATTGAAAGTCAGTGAGATTTGCTGCAAATCAGTCCATAGAGATTTTGTCCATTGGAACTGAAAGTTTACCCATTCCCTAAAAAATATTAGGTCAATTTTCCGAAATTCGATCATATTGGCTTTAGTCCATTGAATTTGAAAGTACCCTATTTCCGGAAAAAAGATTGGTTTTCCGATATAAATATAAACAATGAGAAAAAAAAAAAACAAACCAATAACGCTTATAACATTTAATTGCCTTAACCGATTTTTATAATTCTTGTTTCAGATTAATCATGACTACCTGCTTTATTCTACCCTTGGAAATAACGGAGATGATTTTGACATACAACATGTACAACTGTGGAAAAGGCCAAGACTTTACAGAACTCATCGAAGACAGTTGGTTTAAAATAAGAATGAAGATTTTGGAGAACACTGGATCTCAAATAACTTACCAAGATGAAATGATTCATTTACTATTGCTTATTGATGAACTTCCTAAGTTGTCAGATAAGAAACGATTAGAGTTTCATAGACAGATTAGCTGTTTTCATTTTCAACATCAACCAACCCTTAAGAATGCAAAAAGATGGCTAGTCACATTCTTTAACTTTACCTCTCGGGTTTTGTGTTATATGTCTAAAAAATTTATCAACACTTTCTACGTGGTAATGTGTCATCAAGCTTTGATTTGTTTTCTATATAGAGATACGTTTTTGGGATATCTGATACTGAGGAATATACCAAAGCTCAAGTCAAACAGTTATTCTGTAGTCGGGACAATCAAGATCTTATGATATTACCATCGGGATGTTTGACTTTCAACGACTATTGGTCGGAATATATAAATGCCAAAGAAGGATATAAAGTGACATTAGGCAACGAACAGTTGAGAAAAGAACCTAAGATCATATTGAAGTTCCCAACTAAATATTCAAATAGTCTAATTGTATACTTAACTAAAAATCATGATTAAGACCATCAGAAAAAGTCTACCTGTATCTTTAGATCAAATTCTTAACTTCGACATCTACAGACTTGCACTTGAACAAAATTTGTCAATAGAGCCAGATAATGCTGATTTCTTGAGAACTAAAGATGACATTCATATTTGGTTGAGAATATACGATACATTTATGTCTTTTCGACATGAGATGAAAAGAACAGCGTGGCTCATGAGTAACATATTGGATGATTCACCCGTAAAACTGGGTCAATGGCGTTTGCATGTAGCTAGCAACGATGAGGTGATCAGCTACATTAACAACATGGTAATGGATATTGAAAGAGCTTCATCAGAAAAGCCGATGGACTGCTCTGAAAACCGTCATGAGGAACCGATGGAAACTGATATTGACGATTTGATCAAACAGATGGATTCCGTGACCATATAAATTGACCTGATACACAGATCATCATTGTTTCATCAACAACATGGAGAAGAAGTGGTTTGAAGTACCTCTGGCACAAGTGGTAAAATTCAAACCTTACAGAAGATTACTATTTTGTATCTACATACTGTTTTCTCATGAAGATATTTCTATGGAAGAAATTCAGTTGAAATTAAATGAAAAAGAAACTTTTGAAGATTTCAAAAAATTGTGGTGGACTTGCGCTAAGTACAAACTGTTAGAAGGTTCAGTTATCACATTTGAGAACTGGAAAAAATCTGTAGCTGACAATCCAAAGGTGATCGAGTTTCTACATTCGAAGACAAGAGACAAGGGTGATATAAAAGGAAGTGATCTTGAATAGAACTTCATTCTACCTCTGACTACCACAGTGAAAACTTCAGAACAAATATCAAGATGGAATACAATAGGGATCCAAGAACAAAGAAATATAGTGATCCTGAAAGTATCTACTACCATTGTTCAAGTTTAAAGAAGTTATTGAAACAACAGTATGATATCCATCTTCTACGGACATTGAAAAAATCACTTCTTGATCAACAACTGATGAAAACACCTTATGGACGTTGCTTCAGATGCAATGCTACGACACACTGGTCACGAGATTGTACATCGGGGTTCAAGCTACCCTACGGACATTGTTATATATGTGGATTTCCAGATCATTGGACACCCGAATGTCCACAGAAGCAGTTGATACAAGATGAGCTGGACATAGCACCTGCATTACCTACTGACACTTCTGCAGAAATATATCCTGACAATCCTCAGGAAAAACAGTCTTGTGTCGAGGAGAAACAGTCTTGTGCCGATGAGAAATAATCTTCTACTGAGGAGAAACAATCCCAGACTAGTGTTAAGAAATCAAGAAAACGAAAGCGAACAACTTCTAACACTCGTGGAGTTAAGAAACCAAAGACAAAATAGACATTTGAATAAGATAGTTATAGTTAGGAAACATATAGTATTGTATTAAGAATTTTTAAAACACATTAAAAACAGTAAAAGTTTACCAGTCTTTGGTTTGTTAATTATGAACAGGTTATTCTTTAACGAAATCCATGGGTAAGCCCTAAAAAGGACCGTTCTATGTAGCTAGTAACTTCAACAGTGACTAGCCACGGAATGGTTCTACTATAGCGATCGGTTTAACTGTAACCGATCCCACTCCCCTTCTAGCCAGGAACTGCTGGAAAGCCAGTCCGCTTTGTAGCCTCTACACTTTCTTCCAGTACTCTTCTTCAGTCGCAGTATGTTGTTGTCTTTCCACCTCAGGACGTTTCCTTCCGTGGAAGACAGCACGTAACTTCTTAAACCAAGTCATTCTGGAAACATATGGAGAGAACTCAAAAGCAGAAGGGCTTTTATACAATGTAGGAGGATTGACCTACTTTAATAGAACAGCCAATAAAATTGGCTAACGAAATAGCCAATCGTGATCATCCTGAGAATTCTTCGTCTTTGGTGTAGCAATGATGGTCTTTGTTTTTGCAAGAAAAGAAACATAGATCATTATAGCAAATACCAGACTTAGGAATCTTTTGTATGATCATTAAACGGAACTCTTTCAAGAATAAGTGGTGGTCCTGAAAAGGACCATTTGGTCTAGAGAACCATCAGAGGTTCAGTTTTTGTTCTAGACACTGATCACATATGGACAAAGTGTCGTCTTCAAAGAACCCATCGTCAGGGTCAGGACAGTTGTGTTCCTCTCCAACTTCCTTAGAATGTTTACACTTACCGAATTCTAGATAAGTTGGAGCATTACACTCACTGCAGATACCAGACTTAAGGCGGTTCTTCTGTGGCGGTTTATTTATGGTGTTGTTTGTTACTTACTGTGTGTATCACTTGTGCCTTTGATTATTTTGGATGGCCATATGGCCATTTTGTGGGAAAGTAACTGTCCTTATGGCCTTCCTTTGTTTAGGTTTCCATTATGGTCTGGTCGCTTAATGTGTGTGTTTCTTTCCCTTTGGTGTCTTTGATGTATGGAGTAAGTTAATTGTATCGATTCCTGATCTTTGTTTTACTTCTACTTTGGATATTCATCCATGGTTATGAAGTTTGTAATTACTATAAATGATATATATACAAGTGACATAGGATTGACCTACTTAAAATGAACAACCAGTCAAATTGACGGAATACACGACCAATCATAATCAGAGGTTTCTTCGTTTTGGTGTAGCAATGATGTTTAATCTTTCGAAACATACAACATCATAGCAAATGCCAGACTTAGGAAACTTGTATATGATTGAACATTATCAAAGGCCATTCATTCAAGAGATATATGGCCCCTGGGTTTTGTTAGTATTGTACAACTAACATTGACAACAGGTTCGTCTTCCACAGGCTGGACATCTTCTGGCCCAGGATTCCTAAGCAATCCTGGACCCACTTGTTAAACAAAATTGAGGCTCTGTAGCTTCATTCCCCTAGTCTTCCGTCTGTGTGGCAGCAGAGGGCTCAGGCACCTCACAATTCCTTTGTTGTCCATGGGCCAACTTTGCTGCCTATTTTGTGATCGATACTATCTTCTCAATATTGTCCAGTGAGGAAAATAATCCTTCAGCTTCTCGCTTGACTATGTCAAACGAGAGCATCAACTTTCTAACGCCACTCTTCAGTGACTCTGTCTGCTCCTCCAAAGCTTTTAAATAGATTTCACTGTTGTGAGCCATCTTCAATTGTACACAGAAGTGCAAGGAAGTAGGTCAATGCATTGATATTTATTGAGTGAACACGGACGTGAAAGAAAGTATTTTTGCAAGTAGGTCAATCCCTCCACAGAGTATAACAAGGACTTGACCTACTTCAGATTTCTTGAAAAAAAAAAAAAAAACAAAAAACAATGGAACCGTCAATATCCTTCGATGATCTCTTGCAAAATCCAGATCTTTTAACAACCGCTATCAATGAATGTATTTGTAGTGATGCTACCTTACAGCAACAACAATATACAACAATACCATCTAACCAACTGATCTATGCACAACCTCCAGTACAACAATCTATACCCCAACCCAAAGTTATTGAAGTCTTAGTAAAGGAAATCAATGAGCTCAAAAATAGAGTCAAACATTTAGAAGATCGTCCTCAACAACCATCATCACTGGAAATGAATCCTATTAGGATTCCACTCTACTTCAATATCGTCACAGATGAAGACGAACAACCGATGCAGTCAGCATCAGCTATTGGACTTGGAGCTGCTACGAAACCCATACGGAAAAAGAAAACCAGATAAAATAATAAGATACAGATTCAAAACCAAAACAGCCCTTTTTAGGGCCACCAAACTGGTAAGAAAGAATAACTATAATGTCATAACTTTAAAACAATTATATTACATACAAAATATATCTTGGCACTTTAGCTCAGTGGTCAGAGCGCCTGCCTCATAAGCAGGAGGTCATAGATTCGAATCATATTCGTGCCGAACATTTTTTTTTCACACCAGAAACTAAGTTATTTCCAAAAGGTCAACATAATGTCATCTTATGATATCCCTGGACCTCTTGAAAGATTATCACATTTCCAACATCATCAAACGACTAACGTATTCTGGATGACGCTATAATCCCTCAAAATTTATAGCGTGATTATGAAACAACTAAGTTATTACAGTTATACCTACACACTCCACACACTAAGTCCCCATATCACATAATACTACACCTAGCCTAGTCAAGCTTAGATCAAGCGGTGCAGGTATGGCGTCATTTTTATAGCGTCAATTTTATAGCGTCTTTTTGGGAAAAGACGCTGTAAAATTGACGCTATAAAATGACACCATACCGGCACCCTATACTACTATTATCATTATCGAAGCGTCCTCACCCTTTGACAACAGTGGACAATGGTCAACAACAAAACTTTCGCGGCCGTCACAATTAACTTTTCCTCTGACAAGTTGACAACAGTACATGCTTAGTTGTCGACAAGGACGCGTTTCTATTAATGCATGATGACATCTCAAGTGAAACTTATGCAGAAGAATCTCATTTTCGAGGTCTTTCATATTTTTCATTGTCAAAAAGTCGGCCATGGGATTGTTGTTATAACACCTCACGTGACCTCCTGTACCTTTGGTCCAGTTTCATTCAAACTTTAAAAGAATGTTGCTTAGGTGACACTCTACTAAAATATATAATATCGTTCAGCTCTGACGAACAAGATTGGCGCCAGCGCTAAAGTAATCTTTAAACGACAACGCCTTTTGTACCCTTTGGCCAATTTAACTCAAACTTCATAGGAATATTGCTTATATTACCCTCTACCAAAAAAGCTTAAACGGTTCCGCTCCTATGAGCAAAATGGCCGTCAGTGCTAATAATAATAATAATAAATCATAAAATTTGCTTCAAACGCGAATTCCTCCTAAACCCTTGGGCCAATTGGATTTAAACTTCACAAGAATGTTGCCTAGGTGACGCCCTTCCGAAATAGCTAAGATCGTTTCGCTCTGATGAACAAGATGGCCACGAGAGCTAAAATAGAAGAAGAAAAAAATCTTTTTTTACGACAACTCCTACTGTACCCTTGGGCCAGTTTCATTCAAACGTCATAGGAATGTTGCTTAAGTGACCCTCTATCAAAATTGCTAAAATGGTTCCGCTCAGATGAGCAAAATGGCCGCCATATTTATACGTTTCATATTTATCTTTGTGAAAGCTCGAACGTAAACGATGGTTTAGGAATTTGCTGTCAAAATAGCTAGTCGACTGGAAGCCTAAAAATTGCAAGAAGTCCCATCGAATCGACGCACGAGAATTTTGTTTGTAAATCTACCTACGCAGGCTACTCTGATGCTCCACTGTAAACCCTTGGCCCAATTTGATTGAAACTTAACAGGAGTCTTGAGCCGGCCTCGGTAGCTCAGCAGGTTGGGCGGTAGTCTGGTGATCAGGAGGACGTGGGTTCGATATCTTCCGGGGTCGGCAACATTCTTTCGTGGAGATTGATCATGGACTCTTTTCTACAGTCATTCTCTCCCTTCCGCCGATTCAAAAAGGTAAGCTGTCAATTTCTGGCGAAAAAAAAAGTGCACTGCACTGGCCAACCGCTAACGTATAAGCCTACCTATGAAAGATGTGGATAGGTAAACTGACCGACACGATTTGACCTAAACATCGCTAACTTGGCCTTTAAACTCCAATACAAACAAACAAACAAACAAACAGGAGTCTTCCCTAGTTGACTCCCTGCCAAAATAGATAAAATCGTTCTGCTCTGATGAACAAGATGGCCACCAGAGCCCCAAAAAAAGAGAAAAAAATCTTTAAACGACAACTTCTCCTGTACCCATGTGCCAATACCCTTCAAACTTCATAGGAATTTGCTAAGGTGACCCTCTATCAAAATAGCTAAAACGGTTCCACTCCAATGAGCAAAATGGCCACCAGAGCTAAAAATAGAAAAGCATAATATATATGCTTCAAACCCCAATTTGGCTCACTAACAAAATAGCTAAAAACATTCCGCTCTGATGAAAGAGACAGCCGCCAGAGCTAAAACAGAACAATTTTCAAACGTTAACTTCTCCTATACCCTTGGGCCAATTTCATCCAAACTTCAAAGAATGCTTCTTATGTCAAGCCTCTATCACAATAGCTAATTGGCTCCGCACAGATGAGCAATATGGCCACCAAAGCATAAAATAGAAAAAATGTCAACGGTTTGCTTTAAACGCGAACTCCTCCTAAACTCTTGGGTCAAAATTAGATTCAACAAAAAAAAAAAAAAAAACATTGGCCTTTATACAGTAGATTCGATTGATTTGGTAATATGGCAGCTTGGCATATACATGTAGTCAAAACTGTTGCCCCTCGGTATTGTGCACGACCTAATGCACCATTGCCCTTGGCCTTCGGCCTCATGCAATAGTTCCTTGGCCTTTGACCTCAGGTAATAGTGCATCGGGTCGTCCACAGCACCTCGGGGCAATAGTTCTTTGACATTTGGCCCCATGCAAAAGTTTGGTAACATGGCAGCTTGGCGTATAGTAAAAACTGTTGCCCCTCGGTACTGTGCACGACCTGATGCACTATTGCCCTTGGTCTTTGGCCTCAGGCAAAAGTTACTTGGCATTTTGCCTCAGGTAATAGTGCATCGGGTCGTCCACAGCACCTCGGGGCAATAGTTCCTCGGCCTTTGGCCCCATGCAAAAGTTTAGTAACATGGCAGCTTGGCGTACAGTAAAAATTATTGCTCATCGGTACTGTGCACGACCTGGTGCACCATTGCCCTTGACCTGCGGCCTCAGGCAAAAGTTCTTTGGCCTTCGGCTCGGGCAACAGTGCATCGGGTCGTCCACAGCACCTCGGGGCAATAGTTCCTTGGCCTTTGGCCCCAGGCAAAAGTTCCTTGGCCTTCGGCTCGGGCAACAGTGCATCAGGTCGTCCGCAGTACCTCGGGGCAACAGTTTTGGCTGCAGTCCAAATTGCCATGAAATAACTGTATACTATTACCCTGCCAGGCTGAAGTAAAAAATATCACCCTCGGGGTAATAGTAAAAGAATATCACATCTGCGAAAAAAGGCGCTTATCAGAAAAGATGGCAAAACACCATACCGCTACATCCGGGTAACTGTTACGGGTTCAAATCAATGGGGTTTGTATGGCTCAGACCATAGAAGAGGTTTTTTGTATATTATTTGCAGATATTTACGGAACCCGGGAAGGGACATGATTTTTTATTTTTGTTATGTTGTGCGAACAAGATAATATCTTAAGTGGGCAAGATATTATCTTTTTCGGACAACATAATATCTTGTTCGCACAACATATTATCTTGTGCGCACAAGATATTATGTTGTGCGCACAAGATATTATGTTGTGCAAACAAGATGATATGTTGTGCGAACAAGATAATATTTTGTCCGCACAAGATATTAAGTAATGCAAAGAAGATATTATCTTGTCCGCACAAGATAATATCTTGTTCGCACAACTCAATATCTTGTTCGCACAACATATTAAAAAAAAAATATGTCCCTTCTAGGGTTCCGTAGATATTCCATCACGGGATTATCATTGAATCTATGCGGAATATATTGTTTATGTTATGTGTTGCCTGCAGGCGTATTATTTAGCTTCTTCATATCTATAGTCAGTAACAAAAGGAAAAAGGAAAATATGTGCCAAGTGTGATTATTCCGATTAAACTCATCACGCAAACTAGTCAGTGAAATTAAGATCCCGCCATACCACACGTTATATAGAGAAAACTTGGGTTTACGGGGGTATACATTATTTTTCTCATTTTTACTCCAAGACATAGGTTGTGGGTATTCGTTAGAACCGCCTCAATGAGGCGGTTCTCAAGAGCATCCACGACCTATGTTTGCAGTATTTATAAGAAAAATATCACGGATTTTCATCAGTTTATTTAGTTTATTCATAGGGGCTTGAATCATGAAAAAAAATGAAAAAAAAAAAAAAAAAAAAAAAAAAAAAAAAAATTCTTTTTTTTTTTTCATGATTCAAGCCCCTATGGTTTATTTAGTTTTTCATTGCTGGAATTAATGAGGGGTTCTTTTATTTTTAAAGTTATTGTTACAAAAATCATTGAAAATATTTGTAACCCCAGTTGGCTCTTCTTTATACAAATCTCAACTTTTTTCACATTGTGAAAAATGATATGACCATGTTATTTTCTCAGGTGCAGCCCGGGCTACTTTTTTCAGTTACAGTATATCACCGAAGTAACGTATGAAATAAGAAAAAACATTAGGAAAACATGTCCGTAAGAAATAATGGCGTCCGACATGGTGTCAGAAAATGATAAATATTAGGTAAAAATTATAACATCTTTATTATTTCTGCTTTCAACATAGATTGAAGGTGCTCGATAGAACCGTCACAATGAGGCGGTTCTAACGAGTACCCACAAAGTATGTTCTTGAGCCAAAATAAGGCAGATAATGTAAACCCTCGTAAACCCCACTTTTCTCCACATTAAGTGGGGTTTAGGGGGGTCTTCGTTTCACGGACTTGATATCGTGATGATTACGCGAATAATGCATCAAGTTTTTTGAAAACATCAGAATTTTCAACACACTCGATGAAATATTTTGGTATTAACATAAAAAAGAAGAAAAGAAAAAGAAGAAGAAGTAAATATCATATGTATATTTACCTGACATCTGTTCAATCAAATGTCGCACCCAAGTGTTTCCTGATCCCGGGAAGCTTGCAAGAGCAACCTGAAATGGTAAAGAAGTACATCTAGCTTTAGCAGTGAAGTCTTGATTAATAAATCACAGTTTTGCGGTAAGTTGGAAAGTAGATCAAATAACGAGCGTGAGTGATTTGTCTACTTACAAAATGACCGACAATTTTTTTATTACTCAACAATTCACGCACTAGAGCTGGTCTATTTCGATTCTAAGACACTAAAAGTCAACAATTTTTTTATTGTTTCCTGCAAATTCTCTAAAACTTTCTCCATTGTTATAGGAAATCCCACCAGAATTATTGACTGTATCATACACATTTATCAGCTTTTGTAATATTTTTATGCGGGAAGAAGGTTCCACCGTCTAACGTCATAGAATCTTCGAGTGACATCATAAAATGTCCGCTTTTCGCGTCACACTCTTCTGCGTAGTGATTTATTGCAGATTAAATCACAGTTCCTATCCATTGCTTATATTGATGCTGTCATGCGAAAACTTGTTTTGCTAACCTGTAAGACACAGTCCATCCTGATCAGCAACACAGACTAAAAAAGACGGCTCGGGCAAATATCCCTCTCAGGCGGGGAGTGTGATCCCATGTTCCCTATCAAGGATCGAAATAACGAATTTGTTATACTGCAAAAACTTTTCCATGACGTTTTGTACATCTTCCAGTGTTTTCTTTTGTGATGGACCTCGTGAGCAGAAGATGTTTACATGTGACGTCATCAAACGCGTCTTTCTGGACGCACTGCGTTGATCATGGCGCTCAGTCGGAAAATGTTTACGTCATGTTAGAATGAGAGTTTAATAAAGGAAAACAATGAAATAAAGTATTAAATGAATGAAAAACAATCGAAAGTTTCTATTTTATTGTGTTTCATGAAATTATTTTGCTTATATTATTTATCAACTGCAGTAAATCCAAGATGGCGGACATCGTAATTCAGCGAAGGCAAGCGCAAAAGGGGTACATATTTTTGCTTACGGGGTATATGGAAAATAATTGCCATTGCGCTGTCCAATCAAAAGCCTTGAAATTTCTTTGCAATAGAGGATATTTGAATTTTTTGCAGTGTAAGATCGATTCTAGTATTCAAAAGAGTGACGTTTGGCACTACTTTTGGAATTACTACATACGACCTAATCACCACCAAGAGATACCGTGAGAAAATATAGCCCCATATTCATACGGTGAATTTCATTTTTCCACAGCATTAACCTTTACAGAACGCATTTACGACATCTGATACAAGTATAGCTTTTACAAAAAGCTAGGTCTACGATAATTTAAATTTATTAAATCTGAGTGATAGCCAAGAAATGTGTTTGCTAACAGGATTTTCTGTCAAAAAAAGAATAAAAACGAAAAAATAGGCCTGACACCCCTTATATGTCAAATGGATTTGCCCAACATATAACAAAGGAAGAGTTCACTAGCATACAATGGGTTAATTGCAGCTGTTGATGGTGTTGTTTCCCATTAGGAAAACAAGTCCGTAAGAAATAATGGCGTCCAACATGGTGTTAGAAAATGATAAATATAAGGTAAAAATGATAACATCTTAATTATTTCTGCTCTCAACATAGATTGCGGGTGCTCGTAAGAACCGCCTCAATGAGGCGGTTCTAACGAGTACCCACAATATATGTTTTTGAGCAAAAATGAAGCAGATAGTGTATACCCGTAAACCCCACGTTTCTCTATATAAAGTGGGGTTTAGGGGGGGGGGGGGGCTTCGTTTCACGGATTTGATATCGTGATGTATTACTTTTAATTCATTCAATATTTTCTGAATAAACTGACAGTATCGATATGACATCAACAATGTTGACTGGGCCGTTAAACCAAACAAGAGGTCCATGATGGACCTAATTTGCTAACCTGAGTCAAGTTGTATTATCTTTTGATGATGTTTTTATGTTTGTCTATGTGCTATTTGTTCAATGTAGCAGAACCATTTAAGAACTTAGGTGGAGATTTTGTAAATTTTTTCTTAAATTCAGTCACTGTGTTCAAAGGATATGGATTCTCGGCATCAGAAACGCCTCAAGTGTGGAGAAGCATGGGACTGAACCCATGAAACTTGGTTTATTAGGCAAGTAGTTTAACCATCTCACCATAGAAGCTTCTAACACTAATTTTCTGATAACATGAAATTGTGTTTCACCTCAGTTACACAGAGCCATCGGTGACTGATCGGTAGTTTTTAGCGTGAACCGATGACAACGTATTTAACACCGACATCACCTATTGGTCACCTGTTTTCCACCTATCAACTGCTATTGGGGAAAGATAAGTTTTATCGGTGAAAAATTACCGATTGGGATTTTTAAACATGTTTAAAATTCTTGATCGGTGAAAATATTTAACAAATAACCGATAGACACGCTGTCTATAACCGATAACACCTATGAGCCACCGATAAGCAACCGATCAACTAATACTTACCACCGATAGAAAAAAGATGATAATTAAAATGTCGGATTTCGTCGGTTTTGATCGGTGGTTATTAGGGACCCAATCTGTTATCAATCGGTTGCCGCCATCGTATCATCGGTGGGTTTTAATAAAATAACCGACAGCAACCTATAGCACGGTATATGCAAGCTCTTAATCACCGATCGGACAAAGATAACCAAATATGAATCACCGACCATATCTGACGGAAAGTGTTTAACCACCGATGACTAGCTATCAAATGCCGATTAATCAGCGATACGCCCAATTTAGCTCCGATTTGCAAACGATAAAAATGGTTAGTATTTCAGTATTTTATCGATGAAAACATCCTTATCACCGATCCAACCCGTTTGAGTTGCTTTCGGTCACCGACCGGCATCCCATAAAATGTTTGGTTAACCGATTGAACACTTGTCCATCACCGATGACCTTTTACACAGAAAACCAGAAATAAAATCACGCATGACAACCGATCAAAACAGCGAGAAATGTAATATAAAATGACCGATTGGGGACCGACCGTCTGTGTAACTGGGGTGTTAGTTTGCACTGAGTTTTTGTATTTGAATATAAATGACGTTAAGTTTTGTTTTTGGAAATAATGACATTAGATTTTCGAGCATAAACACTTACGTTTGTTATGAAGTCAGTTTTATTTTGGGAAACAATAGCATATTTCAAAGCACTGACAGCACTGGTGTGCCAACTGTGTCAGAAATTAGGCTAGAAAAATGATCCTGAATTGTGGTAAAGACTGTTTACATAGAGGATCTTACATTCGTGCTCATGTATTATTGAATTTATGAAACGAGTTGAGGAAAAGGGATAAAATGCGAGGCTTGCCGAGCATTTTATTCCTTTTGCTCAACGAGTTTAATAAATTCAATAATACATGAGCACGAATGCAAGATTCTATTTATCATATGACATTTAAAAAGCATTTTATTTACGATTGTTTACAAAAATATCAGCATTCCGCCATTAATAAACGCGACGTCGTTAAGGACGTCATACATGTAACGTTACGGGACGTATCTACCTAATTTGCATATTTAATCCACTAGTGGATTATCGAAAATATTACATGGCGTTATTACACTCTCAGACGCGACGTCATATGATAAATTTCGTTTATCACTTGTACATTTCTGTGCTGTATGCAAAATGTGTAAATTCCGATTGGACGCCACATTCTGCAGCATCTGACTCAAAATTTCCTGTACTGTAAGTAACAAAGTAGACTTTGATCAGACAGAGGCCATATTCTGTGGCACCTGTTCTAGGTCTACACTATCTTGTCAACCTCAATCCCTAATATGGAAAATGGCAGAACCTTTTACAAACAATGTAGGCCCAGACGTCAAGTTCTGCAGCATCTGATCTGGGCCGTCACTGTTTGCCAATCCCGGGTTGCCAGTATCCCATTCTAAGTTTTCGGCACAAACTGGGTTAAAATGATGTAATTTAGTCCTATAAATTCACAAACTGAATGTGAGTGTAAGTCTTGATCAGATGGCTTCTTTAGAAGCCAAGAAGCCATCTGATCAGAATCTACATCGTTTGAAAGATAAGGCATATCCAGCCTCAACAGGGCAAGGGTTAATTTGTTTGTTTGTGCTGAGCTTTACATCCATGTCAACACTATTTAGGCATGCCGGTACTATATGCCAGCTTGATTCTTTTCTGTGCCTTGGCTCAGAATTAATTTATTAATACTGTAATTAAATCTCTATAAGTGTAACTTGCATCACTGTTGTGTCCAACTGATATTGGCTCAAAATTGGACAAGGCCTACTGTCCTTGCTGCAAGTATGGGTAGAGGGGGGGGGGACGGGTGTTATTTCTTGTGTTTCTATATACACTTCCTTCCATTCATTTGCCTCTTCTCCTCTGTCCCTCACTTTCATATCCTCTACTGTCTCTCCTACCTCTTTTCTCCGTTTCTCTGAGAGGACACAAAATGACCCACAAGAGTTGACGTGTCATTAAAACCAAAACAATCAATCAGTCAAATATTTAGTTCATAGAGCTGTAGATATGGTGGGTATTTAGTGGTACATTAGCTAAAGTCTCCCTTATTTTTCGATAAAATGTATGGTGTGTATATATTCATTAAGAGCAAGGTGGTTCTAATAAATACCCACAACAAATGTTTATTGATAAGGAAAATTATCCTTTAACTAACAACATATACCCACCTTATCTACATCACTCCATCCAAAATAAACAGTTTTTGGTGCTGATTCTGTTTACTGCAGCGCAGATCCTTAAGCCACCTATTTTATTTTCAAGAGCCTAGTAGTTATCTAGCCCATGTTTGCAGCTCTGTTTATAACTAGGTCAAACACCTGGGTCCTAACCTCTAAGTGACTTCTATTATACAATGAGAGCCAGAGTCACTGCACAATTTAATATGTATACCTTCAGGATCTACTTTCCAGCTGACCTTTAGGCAGTAGTGTGTCACTCAATGAATCACTGATAGACCTAATCGGTTTCTTAAATATGGCTCGAAATGGACCATATCTGCTAGTTCTATGTTTGAACTTTATATTGATTGTATTATGTCCCAAATGTTGTTAATATGTACGTATATTATCGAAATAAAAAATTACAAAAAGTTAAAATATATATATATGTATACCTTCTGGCATAAAAATATTAGTCACTTCACAGTTTGTTTTGAGTCCTACTGATTCATACCATATTATGCAAGCAGTGACAGAGCTATGTATAATAGTGTATCTTCAACTGCCTGTTGATATTTTGACAGGTCTAAAATCTTGTTGTTTTTATATAAATGTACAGTTTCAAAGAGTGATTAAGATGTTTCTGTTTAACCCTTCAGAATTATCTTCTGCTTTGTGTTGGCTGGTTACTTTATAGTCATTATTGCAAACAGTGTGGATCCAGATCAGACTGGTCCTCTTATGCCCTTTTTGTTTAAATTGAGATTTAACGTCTCAGTAAACACTATTTAGGTCATTTTGAAGATGTTGTATCCAATTTTATTGGAATTTTACCCAACACTGAGAAGACAGCTCAAGCCCTGCCACCCAATGAAACCAATATAGTTCATGTGCATAGATGGTCCAAATTGCATCACCTTGCCTGGGCTGGCTAGACCTAAAATAATAATATCCAACAGTCATTGTCAACCATTTTAGCAGCTTTGGTAAAAGGTCACCCAAGGAACATTTCAGTAAAATTATTTCGAAATATAGCCACTGGCCTAGGAGAAGCTGTCATCTAAAGGTATTTTCTATTTTAAACTCTGGCGGCCATTTTGTTCATTGGAATCAAACCATTTTCGCAAGTTTGGATGAGGGTCACCCTAGGAACATTTCTGCAAAAGTATGGCAGCCATTTTGTTCAGCAAAGCAGAACCGTTTTTGCAATTTTGGTAGAGGGTCAGCCAAGGACTGTCTCTGTGAAAATATTTCGAAATCAGGTCATTGGCCTAGGTGGAGATGTCGTTTAAAGGTTTTTTCTATTTTTAGTTGTGGTGGCCATTTTGTTCAGCGGGTAGAACCATTTTAGCAATTTTGGTAGAGGGTCACCCGAGGAATATTTCTGTAAAATAATTTTGAAATCGGGCCATTGGCTTAGGAGCAGATATCGTTTAAAGGTTCTTCTATTTTCATATCTGGTAGCCATTATGTTCAGCAGAGCAAAAACATTTTATCAATTTTGGTAGAGGGTCACCCATGGAACATTTCTGTGAAATTATTTTGAAATCGGGACATTGGCCTAGGAGGAGATGTCGTTTCAAAGTTTTTCTATTTTTAGCTTTGGCGGCTATTTTTGTTCAGCAAAACGAAACCGTTTTAGCAATTTTGGTAGAGGGTCAGACAAGGAACATCTCTGTGAAATTATTTTGAAATCGGGCCATTGGCCTAGGAGGAGATGTGATTTAAAGGTTTTTTCTATTTTTTGACCCTGGTGGCCATTTTGTTCAGCCATGCAGAACCATTTTAGCAATTTTGGTAGAGGGTCACCCGAGGAACATTTCTGTGAAATGATTTTGAAATCCGGCCATTGGATAAGGAGGAGATATCGTTTTAAGGTTTTTCAATTTTTAGATGTGGCGGCCATTTTGTTCAGCAGAGCGGAACCATTTTAGCAATTTTGGTAGAGGATCACCCAAGAAACATTTCTGTGAAATTATTTTGAAATCGGTACATTGGCCTAGGAGGAGATGTCGTTTAAAGGTTTATCTATTTTTAGCTCTGGCAGCCATTATTTTTAGCGGAGCAGAACCATTTTAGCAATTTCGGTAGAGGGTCACAAGAGGAACATTTCTTTGAAATGATTTTGAAATCCGGCCATTGGCCTAGAAGGAGATGTCATTTAAAGAAATTGTTAACGGACAGACGGACGGACGGACGACGGACACAAAGCGATCACAATAGCTCACCTTGCACTTCGTGCTCATGTGAGCTAAAAAAAAACAACAACAACAAAAAAACCAACCTGAAACGATAACATTAACTGATTTTAGCGCTCCCATTTCCGTTCATACATTTTTTCAAGGGAGCTCCTGATTGTCCTACCAGCCACGCACCCATGCGTACACGTGCCCGCACACACACACACACACACACACACACACACACATATATATGAATTTTACCTGAGGCAAATTCTGCTTAGCAAATGAAATATTCCGTTTTCGACACTCTCTGGCTTCAAAATTCTCAGGAAGAAAGAGAGAATAGAGTCCTTTATTTTCACCGTCTTCTTTTAGACAATTTGACACAGCAACAGTCATCCCTGACTCTATTTTTCTTTGTGAAAACAAGATTTTCTCTTGGTGACATAGCGCCTTTGTTATCAAAGAAGGAGTGTTATTAATGGACAAAATGATGACTATTGCAATAAAAAACGTGCTGAATATTAAATATTTTCGCGATGCCATGACGAATTACTCGTGTGACGATCTACGCACATGCCCAATTGGTTTTAAACATTCACGCAAAGCAATCGAAATAACGCAATCAATCCTATCAAATCATATATCTAGCGGCAACATGACGGGTACGGTCGATAATTTCTTTCCTTCTGTTTCTTGGATAAGTTTATTTATAACGTTTAAATCAAAATCATTCCTATCATATAGCTATCGGTAACATGCTGCGTTATAGATTTTACCGACACAAAACGAAAATCTTAAGTCAAAACATTGTGATATATTTGCTTATTTCTGCCTCATCGAGCCGGTTCTAACGAGTACCTTCAATTTATATTTTAGATCAGAAAATAAAAAATAAGGTTTTCACCTGTAAACCTCAGTTTGACAATATAAAAGTGGAGTCCAATGGGGTCAAAACTTTATAGACATGTTTTCGTCATGGGATTCGGTCGATATATATATTTTTTTAATCATAAAACATAGCAATATCTTCAAATCTGAATTCACGTTGCTTCAATTTGCCCCATCGGGGCTAGGAGAAATAGATAGGGCTGCATGATGCTTCCACGCAGATCTGAAATCGACCACACATGAGTGCTGGTAAACCACTTAGAAGGTCTAAGCCTGCCCAGTCAAAGTGGTGCGAGTCGGCCTTTCTAGGCATATAAAACCTAATGGCTTTATTGGGCGGCAGGGCTTGAGATGCCATTTCATCTCAGTGTCGGATAAAAGTCCCACAAAATTGGAAGCAACGTCTCCAAAATGAAATAAATAATGTTGACGGGGACGTTAAACCTCCAGTCAAACAAACACACGTTGCTTCAAAGTCTGGCACGTGACGATCCCATCGTCATCAAAAATCGGATACATAAAATTGGGTACTTTTGTTGTAATGAACAAATCTGATTATGCCGCCGAGGTTGAGTAGGAATAATAATGATATAATTGTCGTAGTCCAAATAGGAATTTAGCCAGATCCGGAATCTGGCTAGGCCAAATAGAAATTCTTATTTGGCCTAGGCAGATTCCGGATCCGGCTAAAATAATATTTAGTTTAGCCAGATTCCGGATCTGGCTAAACTCTGTTTAGTCCAAATAAGATTCCTATTTGACTAGGCAGATTCCGGATCTGGCTAAGCTGGTCAGTCCATATGGGAATCTTGCTTTAATGCTAACAGACCTTCATTGAATATTTATCAATTGGTAACAGTTTTACCGAACATATTAAAAGTATAAAATTTATGACACTCATTTTTTGTCTTGAATGTTTAGACCACCCTGGCTTATTACTATAATATTAACAAACTTTTCATCTTCTGAATTTTTTTGTCTTACATACTTCATTGATAAGCTGTCTGTTTCAAATATGTGTGAAAAGCAATCAAAGACAATTTCTATGCCAACAAAAGATGAAAGAAAATATCTTATTTGTTTATGTCCTAAAGTTTAACCCAACAAATGGTTTTAAAAACAAATTTGCAAATGACAGATCCTATGTATCTTCTTTATTATTAAGTATCTAAGATTTCAGTTAAGAACTGTACATGAGAGTGTCTTGGATTATGAAGCTGAGGAGCAGTATCTTCATTACTGTACATATCAATGGAATGGGAATGTTTTCAGTTTTCTGTACATATCAATGGGATGGGAATGTTTTCAGTTTTCTAATTTCTGCTCTAAAATATAGATAATCTAAAGGAAAAAAAATGTATTAGAGTAGATATAAGAAAAAAGTGAAAATTATCAATATTCCATGTTTTAAGTAGATAATAACAATAGTTCATGACAGAAGGTAATTGTTTTTGAATTTGTTCTGATAAATAATATTTTATTATACCTTAGTCTATTTGTCTTTTAAAACATGAGACCAACCTTAAAATATTGTTGCTGTCACTCGGCTGACTCAGTGAAACTTAACTACCTACTCTAACAATTTCATGGCTGTTTGTGAAAAAGATTTTTTTCCTCAGAATGGAATTTTATATCTTGTTTCTCCTTTTATTTCCTCAAACAATCTTTTAAAGCATGTACCATAACCAAAATTTTGTCCCTAACACCAATATGGAAAGAATTAAAGGTTTTTAGCCATACATGTATATCATTGATAGAATGACAAGATTCCTATTAAATCTTACCAGCTTAGCCAGATCCAGAATCTGCCTAGCAAAATAGGAATTCTTATTTGGACTAAACAGAGTTTAGCCAGATCCGGAATCTGGCTAAACTAAATATTATTTTAGCCAGATCCGGAATCTGCCTGGGCCAAATAAGAACTCCTATTTGGTCTAGCCAGATTCCGGATCTGGCTAAATTCCTTTTTGGACTACGACATAATAGTATTAATCAAGTAATTTCGACAGGTCCGAGGTCTGCTGCATTGGCCCGAGGCCGAAGGCCGATGGCCAATGCAGCTGATGATTTCCAGACACTTCGGCCCCACTACTACCTCGGCCCCTAGACAGGTCGGCCCAAGACACCTCGGCCCTAGTCACCTCGGCCCCACTGTCACCTCGGCCCCTAGACATCTCGGGCCCCAAAGACAACTCTGAACCACTTTTTATATCTGTTAGGGTATGAGCATTTATATTATGTTAAAATCGGCCCCGCCCATCGGGACTTCAAGAAACCGACAGCCTGTGGCATGAGCACTGGTAAACTGCTTAAAGGTTGTAAGCCTGGCCAGGAAAAGCGGTGCGAGTCGGACCGTTCATACTTATAAACCCTATTGACTTCATTGGGCTGCAGGGCTTGCGATGTCATTTCATCTCAACATCATGTAAACAAGCCCGTGTAATGAAGACCCCGCTAAACCCCAGTTTATATGGGGAAAACTGGGGCTCATAGGGGCATACATTATTTACATCACGAAGACACGCCTTTATAATTTTGACCCCATTGAACCCCACCTTTATCTAGTAGAATTTGGGTTTACAGGGGTAAACTTTATTTATCTTATTTGAGCAGAAATAATAAAAATACCACAATTCTTCCTCCTATAATGTTCGATTTTTCGGCGGTAACGTTTACAATGCATTTGTATAGGCATGTTTTCGTAACTCTTATTTCTGCTCCAAGATACAGGTTGTGTGTTATATAATTTTGGTTTTACAGAATCTTGTATTAAGTTCTTAGGAAACAAGATCAAATTATTTTATTGCTATTTTTATTTCATATGAAAATAACAAATGACCAATGGGACGTTTATAATAAATATAACAACGCATACACGACATTTTCAGGTTAACTTGGACTACACTCTTAAGGACAGCCTTCAACCGTGACGTTGACCTTGAGTCAGCATCACGAAAAGTGGGGTTTAGCGGTTGTTCTAATTGTGAATATTTGATACTGATAGTCAAGGAGCCTTTTCTACAAGGATAGATAGGGCCATGATGACTTTGCACTCAGTGCACATCCAGAGCCATCTGATCTGGATCTACACTTTCATTCAGTTTGCGAATTTTAAATGAATACAATATACATGTATCAAGTTATTTGAGGGTCTGATAGTCAGAAATGTGACTAACAAATAAATTATTTAAATAAACAAATAAATTATACAGTATTACTGTCCGTCTTTAAATATGAGCTGAAATGACAATCAAATAGGAATTTCTAAAGTGTGTGAAAATTGATAACAATGGAAACATACTGAGCAATTCCTACAACAATACGAGCAGTGAAGACTTTGCACACTTTGCAGACTTTTAGCGGTGTGGCATTATTTCGGATAATAAAAAAGAGATGATAAAAAGAGCAGAAAAAAAGAAAAAAAAGCCTGCTCTAAAGCATGCCGCAATGCAATTAGAATTATACATTGAAATAAAAGAGGGGAATTTTCAAATGCATCTTCCATTCTTCTTCAATTAACATATAGATTTTCTATTTAGTAATGTAATGATATATAATAATATAATACATATATATATGATTTCCAGACTCTTCGGCCCCACTACCACCTCGGCCCCTAGACAGGTCGGCCCAAAACCAAGTCGGCCCTAGTCACCTCGGCCCTAGACACCTCGGCCCCTAGACATCTCGGCCCCAAAGACACCTCGGCCCCACTTTTGATATCTGTTTGGGTATGAGCATTTATATCATGTTAAAATAGGCCCCGCCCATCGGGACTTTAAGAAACCGATAGCCTGTGGCATCAGTACAGGTAAATCGCTTAGAGGTTCTAAGCCTGGCCAGGAGAAGCGGTGCGAGTCGGACCGTTCATACTTATAAAACCTATTGGTTTCAATGGGCTGCAGGGCTTGAGATGTCATTTCATCTCAATGCCGGGTAAAATTCCCACAAAATTGGAGGCAACGTTTCCAAAATGAACGATTCAGTGTTGATTGGAGCGTTAAACGTCAAATCTATCAAACAAAACATCATGTTAACAAGCCCGTGTAATGAAGACCCCGCTAAACTCCAGTTTATATGGGGAAAAATTGGGGCTCATAGGGGCATACATTATTTGTTTGTTTGATTTGAGGTTTAACGTCCCCGTCAACACTGTAAAGGTCATTTTGGAGACGTTGCTTCCAATTTTGCGGGACTTTTACCGGACATTGAGATGAAATGACATCTCAAGCCCTTTCGCCCAGTGAAACCAATAGGTTTTATTAGCATGGACAGTCCGACTCGCACCGCGGTTCCTGGACAGGCTTAGATCCTCTAAGCGGTTTACCAGTACTAGTGTGCGGGCCGGATTCAGCTCTGCGTGGAAGCATCATGCAGCCCATATATTTCTTCAAGCCCCTATGGGCGTGGGCCGCATACATTATTTACATCACGAAGACACGCATTTATTCATTTGACTCCCTTGAACCCCACTTTTATACAGTAAAATTGGGGTTTACAGGGGTAAACCTTATTTTTCTTATTTGAGCAGAAATAATAAAAATACCACAGTTCTTCCTCTTATAATGAAGTTTTTACGGCGGTAAAGTTTACAATGCATTTGTACAGGCATGTTTTCGTAATTCTTATTTCTGCTCCAAGATACAGGTTATGTGTTATATAATTTTGGTTTTACGGAATCTTCTATTAAATTGATAGGAAACAAGATCAAATTAATTTATTGCTTTTTTTATTTCATATAAAAATAACAAATAACCAATGAGACGTTCATAATAAATATAACAAAGCATACACGACATTTTCAGGTTAGCTTGGACTACACTCTTAAGGACAGCTAATCCCCCGCCGCCTTCAGCCGTGACGTCGACCTTGGGTCAGCATCACGAAAAGTGGGCTTTAGCGGGTTGTTCGAATTGTGAATATTTGATACCGATTGTCAAGGAGCCTTTTCTAAAAGAATATATAGGGCCATGAAGACTTTGCAATCAGTGCACATCCAGATCCATCTGATCTGGATCTACATTAGCATTAAGTTTGCGAAATTTAAATGAAAACAATAAACATGTATCAAGTAATTTGAGAGTCTGATAGTCAGAAATGTGACTAATAAATAAATTAAATAAATAAATAAATAAATTATACAGTATACTTACGGCCCTTCCCCTGAAGTGCCGTAACTAGGGGAAGGGCCGTAACTAATGTTGGTAGAACTTGTGGCCCAACCCCATATGCTATCATGAAAGGCAATGAAATATGTTTAACTTACAGTATACTTGTTACTGTCCATCTTTAAATATGAGCTGATATGACAATCAAGTAGGAATTTCTAAATGTATGAAAATTGATAACATTGGAAACATACTGAGCAATTCTTACAAAAATACGAGCAGTGAAGACTTTGCACACAGTGCACATCCAGATCTACACTGTTTGCCACTAATATATACATATAGTACACATGTATCAAGTAATTTGAGTAGCTGATAGTCAGAAATGAGACTAATAAATAAATAAATAAATAAAGTTTACAATATACTCGTTACTGTCTTTAATAAGAGCTAGAATGACAATCAAATGTGTGAAAATTGATAACAATGATCTGTTTATCATCAAGGATCTCTTTATTGGGGTAAAGGGATTAGTAACGCCTGGTTGTTTATTGAGCTTCACACTTTACTAATTTATGTGATTAATTGTTCTGGTAAAACTTTTTGCTTGATAGTGTACTAACCTGAATTTCATTAATCCTTACCCCGCTGAACACGATAATCCTTATCTTTGCAAACAGTGTAGATCCTGATCAGATTGCTTCTGCCCTCTGAACCGGATCTGCACCGTTTTTCATGCAGTTTTTGGATTGCATGCATACATTATATTAATCGGTTTACTTACGAGGATAATTCTAGTTCAGCGAACCTGAACATTGATGATTACCGAATAAATAAATAAATTGTTTGTTTGTATTGGAGTTTAGCGGCCCAGTCAACAATATTTTATTTCATTTTCGAGCCGGTCAGTTTACCTATCCACACTTAACCTGGGCAGGCTTATACGTAAGCGGTTACCCATAACAGTGCAAATTTTTTTTTTCGCCGGAAAGTGACAACTGCCCTTCTGGAATCACCAGAAGGAAGAGAATAACCGAAGAAAAGATTTCATAATCAATCTCCACGAAAGAAAGTTGCCGACCCCGGTAGGTATCGAACCCGCGTCCTCCTGATCACCAGTCATACGCGCATCCGACTTAGCTACCGAGGCCGGATAAATAATTTCACAAATAAATAAATATATAAATATGTAATCCCTCATCATCACCATGGTTGACGAATCCGAGGAATGATTTTTTTTTGGGGGGGGGGGGGGGTGGGGGGGGGTTACGGCCCCATCCACCGATCCATCCAGATTTCCATCCAATTAGTAAGGATAACTTATTGAAATTAATTTAAAAAGTATTTTAGCGGTGTGGAATTATTTCGGTTAATAAAAAAAGCCTATAGATGATCAAAAGAGCAGAAAAGTAGAAAAAAAAGCCTGCTCTAAAGCATGCCGGTGTAGCGTGA